>JAODLL010007498.1:45270-59518 GCA_026546735.1 Forbesichthys agassizii
CCCCCCCCCCCCCCCCCCCCCCCCCCCCCCCCCCCCCCCAATCCACAGTGTTATTTTCCTGTGAGTGACATTGGGAGATGGGCAATGGGTAGAAACCCCTTACTTCGTAATTGAATGCGTGTGTGTGTTTGCACTCTGTGTATGTTGACACATCTGGACTTTTCTATCTATCCAGCTATGCTTTGTCATTTTGTGTTGCTACACAAAGAACTTTCCCTACAAAGAGCTACAAAGGCGGTTTTACCAGCATGTCAACCAACCTAATGACAACCAACACTCATAATTTGTCATATCCTAACTGAGCCGATCAACATGACAGCAATTGCAAGACAATTTAACGTTTTCCACTTTATTCAAGAGAATTGCGTTATTATAAAGAGTGTTGAAGCTTAATATAGTACACTGCTTGTATTTCCTGTGAGCATGTAACGCCTACGACATAGAAAAGAAAAAAAAGTCACTCAGAACGCATTGCTCATTTAAACATCTGTGCTATAAGACAAACCATCTTTGTAGAATGTAATCAGCTAGCTGTATCTCAAACATATACACGACAGAATGTGTTGACTTATGATGACTGGCGCATGACCTATTATTACAGTGTGTACTAGCAACTGACACATGTTTATCGTTAAGTCACTTCGGATAAAAGAGCATTAAATACTGTAAAATACAGCCCACTGTATGACTGTGTTACTCTACATAGTGTGATGACATGATGCTCACCTGGAAAAACTGCTTGGGAAATAATGGGAAAACACGCACGTACACGCACGGCTGTGTGGTCACATACTGTACTGTGGCACTCTAGTACAGCCCCTTTCATTATTCAAACAGCTTAGATCTCATAGGTCCAGTGTTTTTCACAAAAGCCATCATCTGGAAAGTGTGTGTGTGTGTGTGTGTGGGGAGGTATGTTTACCTCTGTCAGCGCATGTAGCTGGCCTTCCTGAACACACACTCCCATGAACCTGCAAAACAACAAGATGCCAATAAAGAGGAATGTACTCCATGCACCCCTTAAGGACGACAAGATGGTTTAAGGTTCCTGAAGGGGATTATTATATTTATCCATGCTGAAGTGTATCACATGTATAATGATACATAAACTGTACAGGCAGGTTATAGAACACAGGCACTAAACCAAACTACTGAGTAGTTTGTATTTGATCTGTTTTACACTGTCAACCAAATATCCTACTAACCTAAATGACCAATTCTGGCAAATGTAAAAGGTGGAAGGTATGTGGAATGTACCTGTCAAAATTTTGCACATTTTATTATAGCATCAATGCATATGATTGGCAAAGGACAGTGTATCCATATGATAGAGCTCTAGTCCTGAAATCTCTGAGACGTTGACATTTGTTGTGAAATTGACAGTCACACAAGATGGACATGTTAATGACAACAAATTTAGCTACAATAATTTACATTATAATTCCACATTATAGCGTGTGTCAATCAGATTATCAGAGTTGAAGAATATCGTTCTAAATCATATACAAATCATATAGCAGGCTAACTTATTGTCTCTAGGAGATTATATGTAAACAAATTATTACTAAGAAGGGCTGGGAGGGGGGGGTTAAGAATGCATTCCCCAACCCTCCTGGCAAGACCAGACAGAACATTGCTGCCAGTTAAGCTTAGTCCATCTACCTGCATTCCTTCCCTTGCTTTCATCCCCCCCCTCCCCACACACACACAGGTCTCCTCCTCAATACCAGAGCCTCATTCTTACTAACCACTGATTGTTATTCATCACTATGGTGCTTGGGTGTGTCTGTCTGTCTGTCTGTATGTCTTTCTACAATGTATGTGTGCAAACGTATCCATTGAAAAGATCTGTTTTATGTGGGAAACCCCCATATTTCTATAAAAAAACAAAAAGTACATTTTGTAGGTTTCTGACAAACAATGACCCCCTTAGTGCTGGTTAACACACACGCGCACACACACACACACACAATCCACTGGCTTTGTGAAACAAAGATGTCATTGTAAAAGAAATTGTGCATACATTGGTGAGAGCATGCTGACACACACAATGCACACACACACACACACACATACACACACACACACGCTCCCGCCCATGGGTCTGAAACTTGTCGGGAGATTATTGGAAATCTGAACTGCAAAAAATGTGCACACACAAAAACCAATGTGGGTGCCGTAGTGCTTTGTTTTGTGGTGGTGCACTGCGTTGCAATCCTTTAGCTATTAGGTAAGAAGACTGTTGTGATACCAATAAGTAGGATTCGTTTATGACCGCATGTTAGCTTTTAGTGTTCAAGGCATTTGCTGCAACCCAGACAGGACCAGGCAGTGAACACGCTATTCTGTTCCTAGAAATACCAGGAGGAGTATGGAAGGGTTTATGGTGGGGTTTAAAGGTGAAGCCATAAACCCCTAAGGTGTTAAAAGCCAGGCCTCTTAAAACTATATGGAGAAAGGGGTGGGGTGGTTGTGTGGTTGTGAGAGACATAAATGGAATTTTGCAATTCCAAAACAGGTCAAGAGGATTAGTGGAAACTCTGTTACAATAATCATATTTGTGAACGTATTAGACCATTCCTGATTAATAGAAATGTGTTGTTATGAAACCGTTTACTGTTGTTTGTCGTGTACTGTACATGAAAGTTACCTGGAATAAGATGTGATCAGCAAGTACAAAGTACGACTAGTTTTCCTGACATAAGTTCGGAGTGCCCAGCTAGCGCTAGCTAGCTAGCTAGCGAGCTAGCTGCCCACCTGAGTATGTTGGGATGGGACAGGCGGTTCATCAGTTGAACCTCCCGTAGCATGTTCGCCCTGTTGCTGCTAAGCTTGTTCATCTTCAGCGCCATCACCTGGTCAGAGGCTCGGTGGCGCACCTGTTGACCAGACAGATGATGTGGACACGTTATGCCCGGGAACACACCATTGAAAAGGTATAGTCCGCTATTGCAAGCAAATTGTAAGCAAATACACTTTCTGTCAAAATCCCCAAATATCCTCACATTTTCACATTCTCCGTGCGTGATGAAACAATATCCGCTACTTCTACACAGCTCTGGCTCTGTAAACATGAACATCAACAAAGCCGTTTCACAATGGGTTTCAATCTGTGGGTGCGGCGCTGCAAAGGGATATTGTTTTTCGATTTGAGCTGGAAGTAAGCATGCGTTCCTGACAAGAACTGAACCTGTCTTTGAGTGCATTACATGTGGTGATGGCAAAACCTGGGATAGCAAAAGACGACACAAATATAATTGCCTTGAATTATTTAGTTATTTCACCATTAGTACATTATAGCACTGGCAAATGACAAAACCCGGAAGCGGGTGACCGTTAGGTCACCGTCAGATAGTAAAAATAATATGTGTTGGTTGGTGGAGATGAGAAAAATAAACCTGATATGTACAGCAGGTTTAAATAACCTGCCCGATAAATGCACACAGTGCTCAATTACAATGCTCAACATTATCTTACTGCTCAAAGCATATTGCATATCAATGTCATGAGTCATGTGTGCTGTGGAAGAAAATAGTCTTAATATGTTTTATACCTTATGCAATAACAGTAATAACACTTGGACAGTTTGTTTCCATAGAGACAGTGCAGCAGTTTTCTATACATAAACAACTAAACGTGTGTGCGTGATTCACATGTGATTTCCTCATTGTGCAGAGTAGCTCTGAATATCAACCACAGCGGCCTCCCTAAGAGTTAACATGTTTATAAAAACGCATACATATTCTCCATTAATAAGTCTCCTGAAAGTGACTAAATATCAGAGCAAAGGTTTCAGTGATCTCACACTATTTAAAAACCACCACATCGCCAGATGGGATTCTTCAACACAGTCACGTAAACTCACAAAACATGAAGTTGCTTGGTGACAGGGAGCGTAGATACACACAGGAAACCATAGTGTGTCAAAATGTCAGCGTGACTAAATAAGCAATCTATCCGTCCATCAATGTTAACTCATTTCCTCTCACTGAAATGCAAGATACAGTATACAATAAAGCACACAGGTCATGTTGGCTAACCTAGCTCCCTGAGAATACAGCAGGCCTTCTTTTACAACCAGATATTGTGACCATTTTAAATTAAAAAGAAGCCGTGGTACTTTAACATGTCCTTCAACTATGGCCTTTCACTGTTTCACGTTTAAGCCTGTTATTACGGTTCTGATATGTTAAACGTTTTTTATGTAGCTCCACGTAGTAATAAAAGCAGAGCAGAACTAAATAAGAGTAATTGGCATGATCAGTCTGAGGCTAAAGGGGGTTAATAACAGAGATGCATGTAAAGGCTAGATGCATGCGTTAACACGCACGCACACGCACACACTGGGTTCAGGGCTAGAGGCATTGGCTGTAATAGCTGTCAGCCTTCACCGCAGGACAGGATACACCACAGATGGCCTCTCACCTCCCCTCTCCCTCTCCCATCCTTCTCTACTCACCCTCTCTCACCTCTTTTATCCCTTGTTTTGCTATCATTTGCTCTAACAGGCTCCCCCCCTGCCCCATTGATCTGTATTGTCCCGGCCCTGTCCTCCACACACACCTCTCCCTTCCTCAGAGTGTATCCTCCCCTTCCCCCAACATCCCATCCAATCACACCCCTCATCCAGTGAGTAGTCCTCATATTAACACCCCCCCCTCCTCTCTATTGGCCTCCCCCACACAAACAGCAGGGCCGGTCCCACACACAGTGTGCTCACCGCCACTAAGGCAAACCCCTCCATTCATCCCATTTATCCCTTTCTGTTGGTCAAGCCTCTGTCTGACTACACATTTAAATCCATCTGACTCCACCTTTCCATCCATCCACCCATGTATTGATTCTCTATTGCTGTGTAGCGGAGAGAGAAAAACGACAACATGTGCTCTGTAATGAGCACAGTCTCCAGTTCTTATCCATAATCACCATCAGCAGTGAGAAGGTGCTCCTCCTCGCTCCTGCAACACCTCCTTGTTGTAGGAGCGAGATACCAGCTCACCGGGTAGTCTCTATAAGTGAACACTGCCTACATGAATATAGTGGGTGAGCATGCGGCGCTGCTCTCGACCAATGAGAGCTGGAAGCCATAGCAACAGGCAAATGCAGCTGTTTGATGGTGTTAAATTACAATATATTCTTCTAAATCGAAATAATCCATTTCAATTGAAGCATTTCCTTTGGTGAATTCTCATTATACTGGGTATTCATATGCTGATGCGCACCGCTGTCAAACGACGATGAACTTGAACTAAGATTAGCCTAGACGGGCCATCCCCCCAACTCCACAAGCCCATGGGCCTATACATTAGCTAATTAGGCCATTTACCCTCAGAATGTCGCAAAAGAAACCACAGACAACCCTCTCCCAACGCAAGTCAACTTTGTTCTGTGTGTTAACCTCGTACACACAATGCTGAATGAAGGGGTCTGTCTCGTACACGTACAATAGGGCGCACGCGCGCACACACACACACACACACACACACACACACACAAACCCTGACCCTGAATGTACATGCACGCACTTGACCCGCATAAAGCTTTGTAAAGAAAAAAACGGAATACTCTGAATCAGTCCTTTTGAAACAGCTCCAGGAGCAGTACTGCTCAATAGCTGCAGTGCCATCGCACGTTTTGATGTTCCGAGTGAAAAAATAGATAAAGAACAAAGTGGGCCATCCTGCTGAGCGCTCATAATAAAGGCGTATGTATTGAGCCCAACAGAAACTAATAACGCTGTTCTCATGCCCTGAGGAGGAGAGGCGAAATTAGGGTTAACCGACCCCTTCATACACTGGGCCTTTTTGATGTAACGCGGCATCATTTGACCCCAAAGTGTCCGGGGAAAGACCAGCAAGCCTTGTTGGCTTAGAATGGATCTGTCCGCGCCACACAGATCGCACATCTGAGAACTCAAAATCAAACATGAGTTCCAGCGCACAACGGCCATCCGACAAGTTCTCTGTTAAAGTGTTTTTCAGCGTGAACAGAGTATGCTGAGCGCAAACACGCGAGGAGACATTTGGTGAATTTGACAACAATTGTAAGAGCTTGTGATTATGTTGCGATAGTTGATTAGACATTTATCGTTTTATTTCCACAGTCCGCATACATACTCTGCTCCACTTATTAGTGGCAAAGGAATCGATTATCAGAGGTCACACAAAGCCTTGGGGTCTGTCAGGCTTTAATATCATCTCATAATGGAATCACACACAAAACACACCAGATGAATGGGATGAATGAAAAGAGGCATGAGAACAGGGGGCTAAAGAGCAAATGCACCCTAAAATATGGCTGAGCACTGGCAAGAATCTGGCGATATGGTGCGTATCACAATTCAGGGGCCACGATTCGATATATTGCAACACATTGTGATACTTTAAGCAAAGCGATACATTGCGATTTCTAATTTATGTAAAACTGCCATAGCAATGCTAATGTGTGGCACTGCCGCACAAAATAACAAACACTAATACAAATACTGGAGCGAGTGGTGGGAAAGCCCACCTTGTAGACGTCAGAGAAGAACCCAGAGCCGATCCACTCACAGCTGAAGTCATCAAGGCGCGTCAGGCAGGAGAAGGCACTGATGAGAGCCCTGTACGAGGAAGGACACACTCTGCCCATCTGAATAGAAGAGACAACAGAGGACCCTTAGGAGCTGATAGAGACTAGAGGACATGATAGTCAACAGAGGACCCTGAGGAGCTGATAGAGACTAGAGGACATGATGGTCAACAGAGGAGCTGATGTAAACTTGAGGCCAATGTCCAATAGCAGCGACTGTCGGCAGTGAGTCAAAATAATTCACTTTTAGTGATTCAGCTGTGTTCTAAACCAACAGTGGGCATTAGAAAGAACTACGTTCAAAGCTCTGGCATCTCAGCTACCAGCGGGCGGCGGCCTTAAGGCTAGTTCAGGGGTTCTCTCTGAAAATAGGTACAATTATCCTATACATCCTACAGACTGAACTGAGTGTCAGTACAGACTATTGTCAAACACATGGTTGACGTCTCCCTGACTCTCCTATGTCTCATTTTTCTGCACCTGTTAGGGCGGGAGAGCTGACATCCTGAATGTGATTGGTTAATGAGTATACACATGTTATGCACGGGAAAAAACAAAAATCCACTAACCTGTGAAGACGAGGCCACTCCCACCTCTGCCGCCCCTCCCCCTCCGGTGCCATCTCTGTCGTCATGGAGACGGTCAGATCTAGTGGGGAAGCCGGCGATGGAGTTACGTTTGTTCCGCTCCATGGCTGTGGTACCAATGGAGGAGGGGAGGGGGTGAAAGCGATGTTGACTCTTTCACTGCAGCCTGCGCTTTGCCTCCATCAGCTGCCAACAGTGGTACTAGGACTTCCTAAAGCACCTGAGATCTGACACTTCCGGTGTTAGTCTTTCATACCAAAGCCAAACAATGTCCCACAATACACAGACCAGTCCTAGTGAACTACCAACTGGAGCGCATATGGAATAGTAGGGCTTGTTCTGTAAGATCCCTGCATGACACAGGCCTGAGATCATTTACATTCAGGTGGAGGAGAATCCACTGGGATGCGAAGGCTCTCACATCTTCCACCGGTGCTTGGCAAGCCCTCAGCAAGCCCTCAGAGATCTAGGCAGGAAAAGGAAGGACATATGAGAGTGCTTCAGAGACTTCATTCATCAAAAAGGTCTCTGCGTTTGCATGTAAGATGGTGACTGAGTGAGTGAGTGAGTTTCTTGTTTCATAGTGTTGTCAACCATCTGTACTCCTTTTCAAAACCTGCTATTTGTGCGTTCAGAATTGGATCTGTGCGTAACTAACACCTAACCTCTCCTAATAGTCCAGCTCTGACCCTTCATTCTTCTACAAAAGGTCAGTGTTCCCTCTCAGAAGCTGCCTTAAGGCCTACCTTAAGGCGTCTGAGAGACAAGGTCAGGCGTAATGGCCATTATGGGGTAGATGTATTTTTCTTTGCCCAATTATAAGAGATTAACCTGTGCTAGTAGTAGCACAGGAGTCTCAAATCCAACGCAAAACCAGCAAGGATTAAAGGTGTGCATGGTTATTGTTACAGTACTTTTCTGCTAGTAAAGAAAATGTGTCTTTTCCAAATCAGTCAGATTTGACTTTATTAAATATTTATGAGTAAACTCTGATCTTACTTGATTTGGACAAATACTGTCAAACCTCATACTTGGTCATTTAATACAAATAAAAATAAATAATTAATCCAAAAGAAGAAAGCCAACTTCAAAACATGTCCCTTTTATTTGAAAAAAATATAGAAAATAACCTTTAAGTAATCACACCAACGCTGAAATAAGGATTATTATCCTAATTAATGGAGAAACATTTTCACACTGATATTAAACATTCTAAATACCAAAATTACATATTGGTATTTACATAGCATTATGTGTCTCTTAAATGAGCATGTTTTTGTTCAAATTTCTGATGTCCACTTCGTGGGCAAGAACAATTTCCTTTCACAGCATAAATTTGAACCCAGACCTGGGTGCAGGTTTCAAGATAAACTGCAGCATATTATAAAGGCTAGCCTGTTAGCCTGCACACCAGACAATTCCCTGACCTTTGCCAATTTTGCTTAAAAAACCCACCGGAAAACTCTAAAGACATGATAAGATCACAAACACCAAGGCAGACTACTATAAACTGTCTATTTAAGTTAATGGAGTCATTACATGCTCCTTTTCACTCGATGACACAGTTCCTTTATTTCTCACTGCAATGTAGTTGACAAGCTGTGAAAATACATCATGCATGCCTACTACATACTTTTGGGAATTAAACCCATGTCTCACAGATGGCAATTAGAAATTCTACCACTTCGTACAATTTCGTTATGATGCTAACCTTTGGCATATGTCTTGTATAATTTAGTGGTCATGGAAATCATGACACTGTTCTCCCCTACATTAAAGTACATAAGCCGCTCTCAATAATAAAATGTATTGGTATTGATATCGCCAATTCTGGCCCTTTATTACTTGGTATTGGATTGAAACCAAACTTTCAAATCGCCCACCTCTACCAAGTAGCTGACCATATCCTCACAGGGGCAAACTGTTTGCAGTAATCTATGCAACATATGCACGTTTCGCTCATTCGCCTGTTTCCCCGTAACAGTCCACTTTGAAAGGCTTACTACTTCTCCGTGTCACATCCACATTACTAATTAAAAAAAAAAAAACTAGAAATACTTTGAAGTTAGCTCAGCTCGTTCTCACTCGACTCATTAACTAGATGATTCACTCTTCTCTGGAGCTCTCTGGAGCTATGTGAGCAGTTCTAAGAACAGTAAAGTAAATATGCTTATAGGCAATTAGGCCAAAGGTTCAGCATAATATACTCTCTCTGAATAATCATGTTCCAATGTGCTAAATGAACTATGAACAATGCTCAAGTCATAAAGGTTATCTGTGACATGGCCTATAGCCACCAGTCTGATATCAGTGAACATCAGACTTGTTAGTACAGTGTGTAGGTGTGTGTGTGTGTGTGTGTGTGTAGGATCTATGATATCGCCAGAGGGTGACAGTCTATAATGTATTCAAGGCATCTAGTCTAGTTAACACAGACAAGCCACAATGTTCACATTTTGAACAGAACATGGGTAAAACACTGCCATGATAAGGCCAAGAGATCATACAGTATCTCAAAATGACAGATAGGTGAGACTAACCACAGGTGTTAGACAGTCATTTTGTGTCTTTAAGCAATACCATTACATCACAGACGTGGCACTCTTTCAAGGCAGAAGCAAGCAACCGGACAAATTCTGACATCATTCTCTATATTCCAGACCAGCCACATCCTTAAAAGGATTGTTATCCTCTTCATTCTCTGCGATTTTCAAACTGTACAACACAAACGAAGGAAAAAGTAGACTAAGCGTTCCGATTAGATTTTAGAAGCGTTTCCATCCGGACCTTAAGTACAGACAGACATTTCATTTTTGTCACAGCCAAATGATAGACATGAATAGAATGGAAAATAACGTATCTCACTGAATACAAAAACAGCCGGCAGCAAAGAACAGTCAGTTACTACAAACCCATGAGTGGTCCACATAAGCGTATATGTAAAACATTCAGGCCTATAGGACCATGTTTTTAAACACACAATCTAAATGCAACTGAGTAACATTTCAGTACTGCAAATATATGACTGTCTCAAAAGTGTTCAATTACAAAGCTGAGCCTTTATTATTTGTAAGCCACTTGTAGAACAAAAAGCCATGTGCACAATTTATACTGGTGATACAGTATCCTTCTGTAGATTGTTGAGTAAGTCCTATAGAGCCAAGTAATATTCATAACATTCTTGACAATAGTGTATGTTCACAGGTGTGGTTATTTATTGCCTCAACTGTAAAAGTAAGAAACTTATTTATAGTAGTCTAACATTCAAGCATTCAGGCCTGTGGAATAAAACAGATGTGGCATCTTCCATGATTATGCAAGTAGGCCTATTATATAAGAACATTTGGAAAAAAGCTACAACTATTATTTGTTTCAATATGAATGCCTACATCCAGACATCATGCATGGAAAAGAGGAGGAATTTAATGGTTTTTTTTCTTTCTGTAATGTGGCTTGGTGCTATTTCAAAACAGATGGGACATCCCCAAAAGTAGCCTGCGGCCAAATCCTCAGATGTAGTTTAGGGCTCTTGCACCTACAGCTGCGTCCCTGTGGATTACAGGCTAATAGCAAATGGCAATAGTAAATCCAACTCTGACTTTCTGATTATAGGTTGCAAGGGAAATATGTAGAGGCAGTTCTATCTGTGTGTGTTTGAGTAATATGGACAATTAAATCATTTTTGTTTAGTGTGGGAAGTTTCCCTTTTAACCAACTATATGATGTAGCTCTATTTTGTCATTCTCTTCTCCATCCCATTTACAAACTACTTAACTTAATGTATCAAACACTGGCTGCCAAGCTACTATCTTAAGTAGGCCTAATTGTTTTACTACCATAACGACATGCCCTGATGTCAAGTAACATCTGAAACATACAGTAAACTACCTGTATGAGTACGAGGTTGCAAAAATGTGAAACAGCAAACACGTCATGATCTTAATATATTTCCCCTATAATCTGATAGTGTCAACAATGATATCTTAGTTAATGCATACCTGTCATTCGTGAAGTTAACATAATGAAGGTATTTAAGGGAGTGACTATGAAACCCCACCGTTGTTCATTATTCAGACAGGTGACCTGACCGGCGTAATACAAGCTACTTGAATCAGTCATAGTAAATATAATTATATTTATTATCTTTTTACAGTACGGTATATCTACTAGTGTACAGTAGTCTACCAGGTCTTACGACAATGCAGTTCACCTCATCCCCGCCAGGCGGGAATGTAAACAAAACAAGAAGCCTGTACAAACAGTCCGGTTATCTTTGCTTACGCATACTTAAATTAATGTAACTTTCTTACCTGATTATTGACAACTAATGATATTCAGCAGGGAAATATCAGGGGCTGGGGCGAATCGCAATAAGTCTCGTAAACCTTGTGGCAGAAACGACATACAAACCACACCTAAGGTACGGTACCGTACAGTAACTGGTTCACGTTGGTTTGCGAAGAAACCCAGGCTAACCGAGAGCTAGCAAATATTAGCAAAAATGTCCACAAGTGAAACACGAAGGTTTTACATACCTAGCGACAAAGCGTGTCTATGTACACCAAAAGTGAAAATCGCGCATACACGAAGTCTCTCCCGAACTGCAGTTGTCTCACAGGCAGTAAAACACAACCGCGTTGGTGTCCGCCCGGGATAATAGTTCAAGCGTCTGTTGTCGCTGGTTTGACAGCTCGGTGTCTGTCTGTTGTGCTCACAAGTCAACCCTCACTCCGCCCACATAGTGGTCACGGCACTACTTTGAATGACGGGGATATCCACCAATGAGCTGTTTTTCATCGCACAATTATGAGACTATTTGGTCTAGTTTAGCTGCCAACCACAACATTTATATTATGTTATTTGTTTATGTTATTTATTTAACTGTGCAGACATCAACACTATGTGTTTGATTCTGATTGCGTACTTATTTAACATTAGTTATTTTATTTTAACGATGATTATCAAAAAAAAGCACACAATCCATATGCAATGCATTCTAAGAAATAATAAGAAATGTCCTGAATGATAATGGATTATAAATCACTGACGGCTACTTGGCTACCTAACATGCTACCAGCTGATACATTCACTCAATATGTTATAATACAATTGTTAAATGATATTATCTCTGTATTACTGTATACTCTCTGCTACAGTCTCTGTTCTATGCGATGTCATCTTTGTCAGGTGAACCTTGTGCGCCATCTAGTGGAAAGAAGTATGAGTTACGGTGTGTTCAGACAGAGGAAGAACACAGAGCAATCGATCTGCTTAGGTGGTTGGATCATGCACTGAGCAGGCAGCGCCGCATCGGACGTTATTTACATATTTCATGCTAACATTACGTAATTTAACATAGACTATAATCCGTCTTCAAAATATCCAAATGAACTATTCAACCGAAAACTACAGTTGATACAACCGTGAAAAGAAATGGCAGCCGATGAGATGGAATACAATATCGTCTTTCCAGATGCAGTGACATCGGGTGAGCATGATTTTATTTCATTGATAGCTTAGCCAGCTAAGCAATGTTATTCAGTCGAGCTAATAATGTCATAGCTAACACTCGTTTATTTAGACAGTTTATACTGGCCACAAGCCTCCTTTTTTTGTTACCGTAATTGTTAATAGCGCAACGTGTTTTTTTTGTTCACTCTCTCTCTTTGTTTGTGTGCGTGCGTCCGTGCGTGCGTGCGTGTGTGTGGTCTCTGCTTTTAGAGAGACACTGGCAGGGGACAAAGGAGCCAGTTGTCATCCTTTTAGGATGGGCTGGTTGCAAAGACAAGCACCTATCCAAGTACAGCTCCATCTACAATGAACAGGTTGGACACACAATAAGATAAATCTAGCCTGTTTTTAATAGTTTCCTCTTAAAAAACTATACAAACGGTTGATGTGTTTTTGAACCTCAACAGTTTAATCTAGCACCTCATTGGGCTACAGCTTTGATTTCATTATAACGTTGTCTGTTTTTGCTCTCAAGGGTTGTGTTACCATACGCTACACGGCTCCTTTGAAGACGGTCTTCATATCCGAGTCGTTCGGCTACAAGGAGCTGAGCAGCACAGCTCTTCAGCTGCTGGAGATCTTGTATGACTACGAGGTAGAAAACAGCCCGGTATTCTTTCACATATTCAGTAACGGTGGTTTCATGCTGTACCGCTACGTTGTGGAGCTGTTGAACAGCAACGAGCAGTTCAGGTCCTTGCATGTGGTTGGGGCAGTAGTGGATAGTGCGCCCGGCAACGCCAACGTGCGTGGCGCCCTGCGCGCGCTTAACGCTACGCTGGGGCCCAAAATAAACGTGGTTTTGCGGGCCGTTCTTCTGGCGCTGTTCGCTGTGACGGTGTTCCTGTTGCGAGTGGTGTTGTACCCCTTGACCAAGTACGTGCACAAGAACCACTATGACGCCCTGCGGGACAGGCCACCGGGCTGGCCTCAGCTCTACCTGTACTCCCGGGACGACCAGGTGATCCGGCACGCCGACATAGAGGTCATGGTGGAGTCCCTGAGGCAGAAGGGGCTTCCTGTGGACAGTTTCGACTTCGCCTCCACCCCTCACGTCGGCCATTACCGGGAGTTCCCGGGGCAGTACACTCAAAAGTGTCTTGACTTTCTGGCCCGCTGCATGAGGGGCTCGGATGAGAGCAAGACTAAAAAGAGACACCAGGTGCAGAATTAGTGATTGTTGTCATTGCTATTTTGTCTGACGAAGCAGGAAGTCTCCTCTGGAAACCCACGAAAAGATTGGCCGACACATTTGTAAACGATTTTTGTGAGAACGCTGCCTCATGGTTATGTTTTCTATGTGGTCTAGAAAA
This sequence comes from Forbesichthys agassizii, assembly GCA_026546735.1. NCBI lineage: Eukaryota > Metazoa > Chordata > Actinopteri > Percopsiformes > Amblyopsidae > Forbesichthys > Forbesichthys agassizii. The sequence continues at coordinate 59,252 of JAODLL010007498.1, forward strand.
TATGCCTAGGAGGCGAGGGAGAGCATTTGGCAAATTTAGTGTTGAACAAGTGAAAGATCTTTGCCTTTTTATCTATCAGTTGTTCAGCTGCACAGTTCTGCAGTTCCTGTTCTGTTTGAAAAATGTTATTTACCACACTGAGCTTAATTAATGTCTGTTAATCCAGACAAAACATACACTGTAACCCAGATGCCCAACCCTGGTCCTGGAGAGCTACCGCCCTGCATGTTTTAGTTGTCTCCCTGCTCCAACACACCTGATTCTAAT
>JAODLL010007499.1:0-17985 GCA_026546735.1 Forbesichthys agassizii
TATATATATATACACACACACGGTAGTAGAACTTTGAAAGCAACCATTGTACAAGTAATGTACAGTACCTAACATGGATTTCATATTTTTACTGTGCAAGATCACGTCTTTGTTATAGAGTTTCTGTATCTTCACATTCATCCAGTATATGAGATTGGTCAAGAATATTCTGCAAAACAAAATTAAAAGACTAGCTTGCTATGCACTAAATATTGATTAAGTTACTGGCAAAAAATAAAAAAGGTTGTTATAGAAATAGAAATTCATATATAATTACTTTTTAATGTGTTTCTCTATACGATTTTATGGTTTAAAAAGCATTGTGCAATAAATAAAAGCAATACAATTTGCAATCTCATCTTCATGGTCAACAGTAAACAACATTACATTACACTGGAATAGCAATTTGAAATGTCTCGTAGAGAACATTAACATTCATCAATAGGCCCGTTCTATAAAGCAGTGATAATTATAGTTATATATAATATTATATAATTATATATATAATTATATGGCGTTTAGATCAATTATTATGCATAGAGGGAAAGAATATCACTTTAAATTGATAGAAATTAAACATTGGTGCAAAATAATTATTATAACTATCAACAGTTATTTCTGTAGTTATATAGCATCTTTGTGTTCTGTTCAGTAGTTCAGCACACACACACGCACACACACGCAAACACGCGTGCACATGCACACACACGTGCACGCACACACACACGCACAGGCTCAGAGGTGGGCAGCTTTTGCTTCAATCTAGCAATCTGTCATGTCTTCCATCGAATGCACCCACACCTCCTCTAAACACCTTCTGTAAACCTCCTCTAAACACCTCCTGTAAACACCTCCTCTTAATTTCCTAGACATACCTTCTCTAAACACCTCCTGCAACACCTCCTGTAAACCTCCTCTAAACACCTCCTGAAAACACCTCTTTAATTTCCTAGACATACCTTCTCTAATCACCTCCTGCAACACCTCCTGTAAACCTCCTCTAAACACCTCCTGCAAACACATCTTTAATTTCCTAGACATACCTTCTCTAATCACCTCCTGCAACACCTCCTGTAAACCTCCTCTAAACACCTCCTGTAAACACCTCCTCTTAATTTCCTAGACATACCTTCTCTAATCACCTCCTGTAACACCTCCTGTAAACCTCATCTAAACACCTCCTGCAAACACCTCCTCTTTAATTTCCTAGACATACCTTCTCTAAACACCTCCTGTAACACCTCCTGTAAGCCTCATCTAAACGCATCCTTTAAGCACCCCCTGAAACCTCCTCTAAACTCCTCATGTAAACACCTCCTCTTAACATCCTGTAAATACCTCCTCTAAACACCTCCTGTAAACCTGCTCTAAACACCTCCTGTAAACACCTCCTCTTAAAAATCTGTAAATACCTCCTCCAAACACCTCCTCTAAACCAGTGTTTCTCAACCCTAGCATGTTGTAGCATGTCTCCCTGCTCCAACACACTTGATTCATATGAGTGGGTTGCTATATATCTCTGCAGAAGCCTGGTAACGATTGCCTCGCGGGGCCATCCTGATCTTGCGAGCTTCAGTTTTACTTCACTGCAAGAATCAGTCTGGAGAGCTTGGACATCGTGGTGTTTCAGGTTGGTATACCTAGTGTGTTGCCAATCAGCGTCGTAGCTATAGCTACGGGCGTGGTTTAGGGTATTTGAAAACAACTCGAGTCGAGAACGGCAAGAGATGATACAATATTCTTAATGGAAAAGCATTTTTCACTATTCTTTTCTACTACAGGAGTACTGTAGATAACAACAGACTCACTGGTTCACAGGTTCGTCTAATCACTTTGAAAGCTCATGCCCCTTAGAACAGTTGCAATGAACTCACCCGATGTGTCTTAGCAGACACAGATATCTGGTGTGTCAGGTTACGTAACATGAGGGATGTGAACAGAAAGACATAGAAGACATATAGTGAACTAAATATTATATGTTTCCAAGTCAGTGCTGCATCACACGTGTTACATAAACACACACACACACACACACACTCACCCACGGCCATCATATAGTCCCAGCGGTCCAGCAGGCACATGCTGAAGAGGAGCTTCCCCGGGGTGCGTCCCGTGGCGACGAGGGCGTGGCGTCGGGACGCACCCTCATCGCTCTGGCAGGCGGCCGAGGTCCAGGCCACCAGGAACCACAGCACCACCAGCAGGATCACCGCCAGCAGCCGAAGCACGCGCCAGCTGGTCATGTAGGGCGTCCTCTGGGCCGTGCGGGACAGGAACACCTTCAGCACCCTGGAGGAGGAGGAGGGAAGGGGGGACCGGGGTATTAGGGGGAGACCGGGGGGTGGTGGACCAGGAGAAGGACGAGACCAGTGGGGCCGGGGCGGGGGAAGGACCGGGGCATTGGATTGGCAAGGAGGTCACAGCTGCAACCTCGCCTACTACAGGACACACCTCTTCACTACATACACCCTCTTTACCACAGGACACACCCCTTCACTACACACACCCTCTTTACCACAGGACACACCCCTTCACTACACACACCCTCTTTACCACAGGACACACCCCTTCACTACACACACCCTCTTTACTACAGGGCACACCCTCTTCACCACAAGATACATCCTCTTTACTACACAGCACACCTTTACTAACCAAACTATCCCCTACACTGAAGAGAGAGCACATTGTGGAGTCTAGTTCACGTTTGTGCTGCTCGCTAAGCTCTCTATCCTATTTCCTTCTTTATTATTGTTCATTCTAATGCAGCCTAGCTTGGAGGAGTGGTCTTATCAGTCATAATAACGTAAAACACCTGTGTGGGAGGACAGAGGCTTCACAACCAATTAAAAGTGAGTGCAGACTGCTCTACGGAATGGACAGATCACCTGTGTGAGCGGGTTTGTTGTCTTACTGCCCATCTGTCTGGCTCCTTGTCTAACTCCACCCTCCTGGGAGTAGTCACATGACAAACAACCCTCTCTGAGGGTGGGGTGGGAAGGGGAGGGGGGCAGGCCTCCCGCCCACCATGCCCGGGGAAACATAATTCTCAATATTGTTGAGTGAAGTCCCGGGGGGAAAGGGGGGTGGACTTTTACCCCCCTGGCTTCATCTCAAGGCTGACCACACACACATCCACTCAGAGCAGTGGAAGAGCTTGCGGGCACTTGAATGGAGCATTCAGCCCAGTGAAGATGGTGGTGGGGGAAGGGGATGATGTCAGCACGCAAATGATGTGCGAGGCTAGCACAGCGCAACTCATTTCCACAGGTAATACTGCTGGGGGATTGTTTACAGGAGGCAGGGAGAGTGCAAGGCATTTGGTGTGTCTACTTTCCAGCCACATCCATAAGGGAATAGCCAGTTGCTTTAGCTGCTATTATTAGCGCGTGTGTTTCTCTTATTGCCTCGCTGGCAACGTCAGTGTTGCTGCTGTATTGCACGCTTTAAAAAAATGATTCACGCCCAGTCTACTCTAGTCAGGCATAGAAAGAGAGGTTACAATAAACATTAGAGAGATACCAACATCAGTTCACAAAACAAAACACCCTCACGCACCCCACAAAAAAAAAAAAAAAAAATATATATATATATATATATATATATATTTTTTTTTTTTAAATGGTACAATTAAAAGACTCAAGAATGTCTGGAGGGTTTACAGTGTTTCTCCCAGCTGCAGACCGGGAACCTAACCAAACAAAAAGTGGTTTTAAAGCCCCTGTCCGCCAAGGTGCCTTGAGATATAATTTAAGCAGACTGTATATTATACATTAGGCTAAGCTGTACATTTGCAAACATTCAAAAGAACCAATCAAGTGAGATTGTGTGAGTTGTCCCGCCTTACTGACGTGTACTGCAAAATTGGCAAACAGTAGGTGAGTCAGGCATTTGTCAATCAAATTGGGTCTGCACACTCCCATAAAGTACTGAGGAACATCCACATTAGGTGCTTTTCAACCAACTTCCCATTTGGGGTGAATGTTTACAGAAACTGTCTGCTAATTGGCCCTTTTAGACTTTTTGGTTCTACTGCGGTGCTGGAAATACAATGTTGCCTTTGCTCATCGATCGCACCTTTAATTCAGAGCGCAACAAAATAATCATACATTTCTCCATTTAAATACTGCACTCTGCATTTCTGGACCACCTTGAACCAATCAAATCTGTCGGCACTATGGTAGGGTGGGCAGTAAAACATTGTGATGTGCGATGCCATCGTCGAGGGGGTGGGGGGTGGGTTCTTCTTCGCCTATCTGGCAGTAGCTTACTTACGAGTTTTATGAAAGAGGACAGCCACTTCTGAAGTGGTGTGCAGGATTTTTGCTCATAATTTGCTCAAAAGATGTACAGATTTGACGTCAGCTAGCAAACAACCAACCATATCATGGTAGGCAACAGCAAAGTGAGTGAGCACGAGCAGAATACTATCTTGACGTTTCGTTTTGCTTTACGCTAGTATAATGCATTGATTGCACTGCCAGACCGAGAGATGTGTGGTAGATTTAGTATGTAGATTGACAGCCAGGGCACGAGTGTATCTGCATCTGCGCGTATGTGTGTTTGTTTGAGAGAGAGAGAGAGAGAGAGAGAGAGAGAGAGAGAGAGAGGGGGGGGGGGGGAAAGAAGTAAAGGTGATCCTGATCACAGCATTTTGGCGAGCCTTTAACGGAATGCGTATTCTGCAATGGCTCAGTAGATTTTAGTAGTATTTATAAGTCTTAACGCTGCTTTGCAATTTTATTTTATTTTTTTAATCACGATGCCTCGAAAAATCGGGATGTCTGCTATCGGTAACGAATGATGGATGGGTGATCAACTAAGAATTATTGCACAAACACCATGGAGGCGGCATAATTTAAATGAGAAGTTTGTGTGTTTTAATGGTTTCCCGCCGTGGACAGTCAGGACGCAATGCAGTCTGATCGTAAGAGCAAACGCAAATTCGATACGATGCAATTCCAGGTGTTGGTGGAAGAAACAAATAAGCGTATTGGTGAGCTACAGCAGAGATGCGAATGTAACCAGAATAAACACACTAGGGAGAGTATCTGTGAAAAAGTTAATGCTGTAGGTAAAACAAAAAGGTCTCAGAATAAATGTAACGATGGCAAGACTTAGCCCTCATGTTCTGCTTGGGGTCTGTGAGACATATTATAGATGCAGTTGCAGTCACCTGAAATCGCTTTAAGGCATGATAGATCACATTGCGTGTAATAAATGAAAGTATTTTTCACATTAACATTGAAACGCCCCAAATTGCATATTCTATGCATATTCTAGATCCTGTGGGTTTTAGCCTGCCTTGTAGAGCGGCCGCTCTCTGCGTGCGAGATCGGGATTCGATTCCCCGAGGTGGACAAATGATCTCTGTCACATTCATGCTTTTGAAAGACCGTTAATAGATCAGCTTAGGTGTTATTTGTGAGTGATAACAAGTTTGCATACGTTTTTACTCATGCAAACCTTTAGTAAATCTAGCCCTACGTATTAGTTGTAAAACAGAAGCATCTTACATACAATAGCACGCTATAATGCGTTTTGTCAATGGCCTTGTATTCAATATATTTAATTAAAACCCTCGTGCTGTCCTAAGGCATTTCAGCAGACTAGCAGCAGAGGGAGCAAACTGCGGAATGTCATATGTCCGTGTTGTGATTGCTGCCCTCTACTGGCAAGTGCACCGGGTCATTTTGACCCATAGGACAGCACAAGGGTTAAGACAACGGCAACTCAGCTGAATTCTTTAATCCAACAGGCGCTGATTGGGTTCACAGGCTGACGGGTAGAGCGCAGAAATCCGAGGTGGCGCTTCGGAGAACCCAGCGGAGGTTGCAGAAAATATGTGACAGATGTGGTTCATTAAACACAAGCGACCAGCCGCAGTTGAGGCAAGGGAGTACCTGTAGAGCTTGAGGACGACGGTGCCGTACATGATGGCAAACCCCAGCAGTCTCACCCACCTCAGCAGGAGACAGCAGAACACACTTGGGGGGAAGTAAAGGACCATTACCTGCAAGGTGGAGCTGAGTTAGTGTTCATGCTGTAGCACCTCCCCCGCACACACACACGCATGTACGTCACACGTCCACGATAACACGCACAGAATGCAGAATGCACACGCGATCATGGTTGCTGAGTTAGCGTTAGTTAATGCTGTAGCATTATTGCCCCAAAAATATTACTTATGAGCTTGCTTATGCTTAAAACAAGCAACATTTGGCTGCCAGTGCAGTTAATTGAAATTCACTTGATACTATTTCTTAATGTAAGTAAATGTGCACTTACAATTTACGTCACTAGATAAGCCATTTATATTAGAAACAAGTCCAACTAGATTTTAAATCTAAAACCAAGATTATCACACCGAGATAGATGCAGTTATTGCAGTGCACACACACACACACACACACACACACACACTACCATGTAGATCCACACTTCCACAAAAACACGCAATCTAGTCATACACACGCAATCTTGTTTGCTGTGTGTGTGTGTGTGTGTGTGTGTGTGTGTGTGTGTGTGTGTGTGTGTGAGTGTTTTACAGTATCAAATGTACAATATCTCCCAATCTCGTGTATCTCAAATAATGCACACACATACGACCGCCACAAAAGCAATTTGCAGCTAATATACAGCAGCGCCTGCACATTTTTCATCGAGTTAAATATGACGCCGGCTCAAATTGCATCCAATCCTCTGAGGACGTTAGTCTTGTGGGGTTTACCGAGTGCTGTGGGATCATCTCCTCTGTGTCTACAGTCTGGCAAATAAATTTATTTTGTTACTATCGCTTCCACGTTCATGACGTTGCATTAGTCACTGGCTCTTGTTCACTAAACAGAGAACAAGGTTGTCATATTTGATATTTTACAACCATTTCTGTCGCACAGGTTTTCAGGATCACTGGGTCATTGGTGGAAAAATACAATTTGGGAAGGTTCAGACCTGCCCAGCTAATGACCTGGCGTAGCCTAGCCATCGAGGAAAGATTACCAGTAGAGAGAAGAACCAATAGAGATTGCTCCACGTAGACTTTGGAGCTAGCGGCTGTTCTGGACTTACTAACATCACAGCCCTCCATATTTCACTCTGACAGTCTTCTGGTGTATTTGTTCATGCTCTTATTGCCAGGACACATTGGCCGTTTAGTGTTTGATTGCAGCTTGCATCCCTCTTGCCTTTTGTGTTAAAATGTCTTGTGTGTCCTTTAACTAACTCAAAGGTCCCACCAATGATTTTTGAAAAATGTCAAGCTATTATTTTCTGCCTGTTGTTTATTCCTAGGTATCTCTGTGAGGTAAAGCTTCATGATCCTAGTCTGTTATTAACAATACAAAGAGTATATACTGTATAACTACAGCTGTGTAGTGTACCTATGTATTAAGTGTAAAGGTTATTGTATGGCTAGAAAATAATACATGACAAAATAAAAGAGCTTCAGTTGTACAAGTCTGACATGGAAAACAATGGGGGAAAATGTGGATGCAGTACAAAATACTGACATAAAATAAATACAGTCTATAAGAAAATGTCGGGTTATATTTTAGTTGCCACAGTGAGTAACCTCCAGGCTGGTTAAAATCAAACCAAGCTACACATAACAGGCGTAGCTTTCTAGGACTCATTTCTAGAAGTTGCCGCGCAGCATCATGACCATATTTGGACCTCTAACCTCTAACCCTGTTATCGAGGGATGGAAGGCAGCAGCTAGTAAAAAGTAAAGTCGCACTTGAAGATGAAAGGATGATAATGCCAGTCAGTAAGGTCAGTTTTTGAGTAATGAATTCCTCACTGAACCTTGCATTCTGTTCCGATTAGCCACTGCGATGTGAATGTCTCTGCATGGTTCTGCGGTGATTAAGACTGACCCAAGGGAAAGCTTGTCTCGCCCTTCACCATTAGTGCACCATTTATATTTCACTGTTGGCTTCTGCGGGTCTACCTACTGTCTCGGTCTCGTCACAATGCAAAGCAACAGTCAAAACACACCCGATCGAAGCACAGGCTTCAACATCGGGGATCACAACCCATGGTAAGCTTCAACTACAGTACATACAGTACATATCTCTCGTTATTATCGTTATTATCATCATATGTACTTTTCCACAAACAGATACATCACAAAGAGAAACGGAAGCGCGTGTATAGCCAACTGGCAGCGTGAGCCTTGTACAGGGGGATGTCATTAGCCCTTTGAATACAGAAGGTGATTTATCCCTGCTCCCACGCTGCCGCGACATTTGGGAGATGGCAGGTATCCTCGGTAATTAAAGCTCAAGCAAGCAACGCACCTGCAACCTTGTTCCCCGCTGCCTGCGGGAAGTGCAGGGGAACATCTGTAGCCGGTTCAAGATAGCAAACAGCCATGTCAAGAGCTGGAAATAAGCCAGCTAAAGGATTTTGAGTTAAAAAATAAAATAAAAAAATGGACATTTGTTGAAGCGGTTGAAGAATAATGTAATTGCAAGGTATGTACTGTGTGTATGTTAAGTGTATGTGCAAGGTGATTGCATTTCACGATACCACGTCAGTTAATTGGGTTGTATGGTGCTGCATAACAGACGGTGAAGCCTGCTGAATAGTTAGATAACCTTCTTAGTGGTAACCTTAGAGAGCAAAATAGGAAAGGAACATTAAAGGCATTAAGAAACCATTCACACACTAGAAAATATAATATGCGTACATCTAAAAAAAAAAGAAGAAATGCTGCTTCACAAAATATAATGACATTAACACATATTGTGTATTTCTCTATTCATCCGTGCAGAATTTCACCCTTTCGAACTGATATTTCTCATGTGTCCCTGCGTGAAGACGATTCCTCCATCCGCAATCCTCATCAAAGCCTCACAAGTGACAAAGCCTGTCATTGGTATGCTGTGCCATGAGAAAGGCACCGAGCCAAGTCCACATTATGGCCAAGAATAGGGATTAGAGCTGTAACTTTTCATGCAGGGCTGGCCTGGATCGGATAAAGTGCTTGACATATGTATGTAATATGTATATATTATGTATGCATGTATATATGTATTTATGTATGATACTGGAGGATTAAAATCTTGCTGGGGAAAAGGTCACTCAGTGTATTTCAAGAACAAATATAACTTACAAATAAAAAAATAAATGAGAGAAGACTTTAAAAGACATGTAAAATACTGCTAAACAAAGTTCACAGTGAGATATATACTACCTTATAATACTACTACTACTAATACTACTTAAAATAATAATAATAATAATAATAATAATAATAATAATAATAACTATTATTATAATTGTAATAATAATAACAATGTATTTTATAGTAGATGTAGCCAACATGTGTGATTTAATGATCTTATGTTCAGGAAATCTTTCTATAATACTTTTATATTGGTTCTATAAATCAATGTGCAAATGTACTTGTAGCAAATGCATGCTTTATTCGGATTGACATAATCTACAGTGCATAGTATCGCTATAGCATTGGCTGTTCTGAACTTTCTTCTTTGAGCTCCTGTAAAGCTTTAAAGACGTCACAACATTCAACTGACTGCTGAGTCATTTTGGTGTTATTGCAGCCAAAGGCACAGGAAGAGAGTCCTTATGGAGACAGACACTGATCGAAATAGAGGCTGAACGCAAACACAAACACCACCGACAGTCCATCAATCCTCTATTGTTACTTTGGTCCTTGGTAAAATAAAATAAAAAATAAAAAAATCTCTGGGTGCGTTATTTCCCATCATCTCCTCATCATGGTTGCTCTCCATCTGTCTCTCTATAACGATGGCCTCCATTGTGTTCCACAGAGCTCTGTTGTGTCTCTAGTGGTAACCTGTGGCTAGGATTAGCCCATCCGCCATGATGGCTCTCTCTCTTCACCACTCAAGCGACTCCTGCTGCCTTTCAGCTCCAAGCTCTCTAAGTTGACGAGCCAAGACAATAAATCACCTCCGCAAATAAAAGGTAAAACTAGGCCAAGAACACTCGAAGCCGAAGACGTGCATGGATTCAGGCATAAAGCGCACTCCGACACACGCACACAAACAAAACTGGAACTGAAAATAGACAAAATACAAACTTACTGGACTCATAAACACACTAGTTTCCACAGTGGGGCCTCTTCAGACTACACAGTCGCAAGGCACGATATAAAACGAACTAAAAAAGACGGCACGTTTTGATAGAACACCACCATCGTGACCCCCCCCCCCATTAATTAATCAGCAGATTTATTTTTAAAACAAGAACCGCAAGAACTTGATGGACTGTTTAAAAATGCATTGAGCAAAGCAGCAGTGGCAGCTTTAGCTTGAAGAGGCTGTGGTCGAAAGAAGGACGACCGAGATATATATATATAGAGAGAGAGAGCGAGAGAGAGAGAGAGAGCGAGAGAGAGAGAGAGACTAGTCACTGAAGGCCAGGGAGAGAGAGAGAGAGAGAGAGCGAGAGAGAGAGAGAGAGAGACAGAGAGAGAGAGAGAGAGAGAGAGAAAGAGACTAGTCACTGAAGGCCAGAGAGAGAGAGAGAGCGAGAGAGAGAGAGAGGGGAATAAACTCTTGGGTGCATCTACAGTAAGTGCATGTGAAAATAAAAATAAAAAACGTTTCAGCCTTAGTATGATAGGTTGTAGGAGGGTTTTGGACGGGTGAGAGGATGCATCATAATCAGATCTGCTAAGCGACAGGACAAGCGTGCATCCCAGGAATGTGAGAGCTTTTGTTGAAGGCACAGTTCAATAGTCTGCAGATCATCCCGCAGGGTAACGCCCATAAAACGTCTACCTATTTCTGATGACAGAAACATGGATCTCTCATCTACCCGTGTCATTAATCCTTTGTTTAATTTAATTGTCTTCACCAGACAACCATTATAGCCTGGTACCACCTGACTATGCTATAAACTCCAATTATTTTTCTGAGATTACAGGAAATTAGCACATTAGCGTACGCACAGCGTGGGTTAGCGAGATGACATTGAAGTCAAGGGTGTTTCAAAATGGTGGTAGAGCTAGATGAGGCAATCAAAACACTTGGCAATCAAAGCCCTGTCCAATCGTGTCAAAATAAACCAGAGATCTATGCCAAGTAGGAGGATATGACTGCGAACACTCCCCAATGGAGCGTGGTTACACCAGGCTACCATTATCCACCACCTGCAGTCAAATATTTTGGAGCTCCCTCCTTTTAACAGATCGTCCGGCATGATTAGAACTGGCAGCTCTACAGTGTGTGTTCCTGCTTTGGAAGTTTTATTCTTTTTTATTTTTACTGCTGGCAGACTGCTATTTGAGAGGAGCAAACGGTTACACACATGCACGCACGCGCACACATGCATGCACACGCACAAGCACACACACGCATTCACGTACACACACGCGCCCGCATGCACACGCACGCACGTGCACGCATTCACGTACACACACGCGCCCGCATGCACACGCATGCACACACACGCATGCACGTACACACACGCATGCACACACACGCATGCACGTACACACACGCACACACGTGCCTGCGCGCGCACGCACGCGCACACACGCACACACACGCAGATTTTATATTAACAGACAAAGGCAGATACAACAGTGACTCATGTTGGCTGTGGTAATGGAGGTAATGTATGCGGTTCTGATTTTTGTGGTGTTGGTTGTATTTGATCATGTCCTGCTCTTTGTTTAGCTTCCATCGTAAGCAAACATTTGCTTTCCTAGTAAATTTGAACCAAACGCATAGCGAGGGGACTCATTCATTGACTCGGTGGGAAGAAAAGAGACTCACTGGAAAGTAAAGCAACAGCGCTCCAAACAAGATGGCCTCCAGCAGAATGAGACCGGATGTACGGATCCTCTGTAGAGAGAAAGTAGAGAGACAACAGCAAGCCATTCAAATTAATTCAAGGGATGTCTTTATTGGTGATGGTTTAGAAGTCTTTAGCGATCTACAGTAAACAAAGTAATATGTGTGTAAACGTCGTACCCCAAGCCGTTTCACTTCTGCACGCCTGTAATTACTTTTAACTACATTTTCTCTTTCTTATTTCCTTATTAGACATCATTTGTGTCAAGCATGCTGCTTTGCTTGCAGTCTGTGGAGTGCCTCTGAACAAGGTAAAAGTATGTGTTTACCTCATGCTATAAATGAACTATTGATTTATTTAAACAATAATTCTAAGAGCCATAATGGATTACAGTTAAGTGCTTCTTAATGACAAGAATAGAAGAAAAACATGGAAATTCCTCAATGTATTAATATGCCGAAAATGCAGATGGAATCGTTTCGATAAGAAATCTTTCCGACCCTGCTCAGACAACAAAAGAGAAGAAAGAATGGCAGGCTATGGCTGGGTTATAATTACCTGTTATATCCTAGAAGGGTTTTTTCCTGTCTTTTATGTAAATCTACTGGGCTACATGCAGGCAGGCTGCCTGTGAAGTTTTGGTGTGGGCGTTTCTGAGGTGATAACACAAATGGTTATAAATACATCACGGGATTCATTCCCACTTTACCTGCAGATTGTCTGTGATATAGACTTCAGTACAGTGATAGAACCATAGACTGTATTTATAAATGGACAAACCCTCCGTGACGTCACCATAGACTGTATTTATAAATGGACAAATCCTCCGTGACGTCACCATAGACTGTATATATATAATTGGACGAACCCTCTGTGACGTCACCAATAGATTTTCTGTACACCCGTACAGAAAATCTACTGTGCGTAACGGTGCCTAACAAGGTAGGCTAATTTGGCACACTATAATATTAGCAATACGAGAGACGGAAGGTCATAGAATGTCCCACAAGCTATAAAAGTTTGTGGGACATAACCTACAAACTATAGACAAATCCAGCAAAGTGCCGGAAGTTACACACAGCGCCAACACTACGGTGTGCACTCCTGCAATTTAAAATCTGATTTTGTTGTTGATTAAACATTCATGCAGATTGCATTTTAGCCAGCAGTATTTTGTCTTAAAATATGTTGCAGAAACCACGATATAATTAGTAAGGCCACTGCCCGGCACGCTATGTCCATTTCAAGGTTGTAACACGTAGCCAACATAGTTTTATTAAATTCTTTCACCATCAGTAATTGTGTTATTGTTCTTTCACTGTCAAACTACTGGTCAAATTTCACAGCTTTCAAGTCTATAGATTTTTGTTTAAACATAGTTGGAACAAAGACCTGTCAAAAATCTTATAGCTATGAATGGTTCTCCGCTATGATTGGTTAGTTATGGTTATTGGTTATTGGCAGATATGGCGCCATCGCAAATATGACGGCGCCCACAAATCGATTGCTGGATTCGTCTACACGGGCGAGTCTTACAGCCTGAGTCTCAAAGGTCTATTAGGATTCATTCCTGAACATTGGCAGTATTGGCGCTGAAGCACATTTGCATTTAATAAGCGCCCAAAAAGTTAATTCTGATTTTTTTCTGACCAAAGTTTTAGCTCTAACGTTAGATTTTGGATCATCTGGTTCCTGAATATTTTTTCCAGCATGATTTGAAAGCAATACAAAATGCCCGAGACCCTTAATGCATTATATTCTATTACAGTTGGAATCGCAACCTGTTCCAGAAAAAAATAATTTCCAAAAGAAACTATACAAAATAACAAAATAAATAAATAAATGTATACATACATACATACATACATACATACATAAATACATACATAAATACATAAATCAATCAATCAATACATAAATAAAATAAATTAATACATAAATAACTAAATAACTAAATAAATAAGTAAATAAATAAATAAATAAATACATAAATACATAAATACATAAATCAATCAATCAATACATAAATAAAATAAATTAATACATAAATAACTAAATAACTAAATAAATAAGTAAATAAATAAATAAATAAATAAATACATAAATCAATCAATAAACCAATCAATCAATAAATAAAGAAATAACAAAATACATTTATAAATTAATAAATAAATACAGCCAACACGCAGCGCCACAATAGCCGTGCCCCACCTTGCTCCTCCTGAGGCGGTAGACCAGCCCCATGCATCCCAGGACCAGCACCAGGCAGAGGCTCTGGAGGGAGGCCATGGCCAGCCGCAGGGCCCCGTCCTCCTGGGCCAGGCAGGGCGCGTCGTCACGGCAGTAGGGGCAGCTCTCGCGGCAAGGCAGGCACCTGGTGGATGCCTCTGACTGGTCCTCCCTGTGAGGGCCCTCCTCCTTACCTGGGAGGGCGGAGCCAGTTGCCCATTATGAAATAAAATGTGAAAGATGATTAGGTTGGATTTTGGTGAACTCCATGTTTCGTGTTTATCCATAGTAAAGTATATCCCCCAACCCCACCATTTTATTTTCTTATTTCTTGACAAATGTTGACAAGCCAACAAATTATTACATAAATATATATATACTGTAAATCAGGACTATTATATTCAGCAGACTGGAGCCAGACTCTAGTTAGATCAGCAACAGTTAGTATTTGTTAAGATATTTCTGTTGTAGTTTATCCAATTTATCTATCTAGCCATTGGTATTTTATGTATCTAACAAGATGTCGTGTTTGCTGTTGTTTATCCATAGTAAAGTATATCCCCCCACCCCAAGATTTTATTTCCTTATTTCTTGATAAATGTCGACAACAAATTATTAACACAACCAAATCGTGAATATTTTATTCAGCAGCCAAACTCCAGTTACAGTAGATTTGCGAAAAAACTGTTAAAGTGCAGTATTTGTTAAGAAATCACAGTTAATGTTTTGGCCGGTTTTACAGTACAATTAGCTAAAATTGCAACATACATACACTGTACGTGGCATTAGTGTTTGGCTACACCATATTGTATTCTACCCCATCGTCTGCTGATGGAAATAAACAACCACGGGCATATCAAATACATATTTGAATCACTTATGTCTTCTAACGTTTCGTGACGGCTGCATACAGTAGTCTAATATTATGACCACATGGGTACATGAGAAAATAATGGCAGTTTAAGAACAAGAGACAGACATCACAGTGACAGACAGACCGATTCACGCAATCATCGCTTCAATCATGAAAGGTGTTGACGTATGTTCTCTTGTTTCGTGTGGGCGTGTGATATTTTAGTGTGAGAAACCGCATCGGGAGAAAATGACAACAACCAGCGGGGGTCAACTTTTACAGAAAGAGCAATCATAGAGAGAAATAAATGCCCTTGCAATCGCGGTATCTCTTCAAGACCATTTGCACCCTGCCGACAGGTAATATAATGGTGCATGCTGCCGTACAGTATCGGAACTGGCCCGAACCCTGAGCTGCTGAACAGAGGGGGGTGCATCCACTCCTGTAGGAGAGGTGTGAAGCTAACTGCCAGAAATAACAAGGTATGAAATAGCAACTCAGATTGTTCCTTACACTTCTCACTCTGTATTCTAACTCAAATACCCAGATACTCCACTGCCTGGCTTAATGGAGATCAAACAATGTATACATCATTAAGTTTGTTGAGCTTATCTGAATAATAATAATAGTCTTGGCCTAGTCATAGTTTTAGTTTTATATATATATATACATACATATGTGTATATATGTATATATATATATATATATATACACAGTATATACGTATATATATACTGTATGTATATATATATATATATATATACACAGTATATACGTATATATATACTGTATGTATATGCATATCTGCAGTATATGTGTAAACACACACACAAATAGTATATATCTTTAAGTTTATAATCTGCAGTATGCAAGATATATTGTACTGTACTTAAAAACCTCCCTGCTGTTTGAATGTGTGCAACTTCCAGAAAGCTTTTTGGCTAAGCAGTATGTAAATAACTTGTCAAACTGCCACGGCTAATGTTTCGTTAAGCAGTAGTGACACGCAATTAAAATGCCTTGTTTCATTAAAGGGGACATTTCCTAAGATTCCCTTGATTTATCGTGGCACCACATAACACCTCAATCTCACTACATGGGTCACTTGGATTGTTGCTAGGGAACGTGCACAAGTCTGCCTCAAGTCCTGGTTGGTTTTTCGTGGAAGCTGAGCGAGGAAACAGGCAGGCAGGCTCCTATAGGCGGTCCGAGCTGTGCTGTAGTGATTCTTAATGACGGGTCCATATGGGTGGGGAAGGGGGTTTAAGAAATGACTCTCTCCGCAAGCTGAGCTGCCGGCCTGCAGGGCTCATTATACTGCATTACAATAAGGCTGCAGCTACTCGTAATCCCCCAGGGCGGATGTACTGTCAGGTATGAAACCGCCGCCGTCGCCGTTATCCCCCGCTCCCTTGAATCGTGGCCTGAGGGCACTGCAGCACACCGAGTCGTCGAAATGTCACGAGAAATCAAAACAAATACCAGGAAAGTAAAGTCGGCAGGGTAGTGATTGGCCAGTGGGGGGCGCTGTGAAGAGACAAAATAAGCAGCGCTGCTTGTCTAGCCAACGTTATTTAAAATAGATGACCCATTTTTCTAGCCTCGCCAGACCTCCCTGATCTTGCGAGCTTCCGTTTGATTGCAGTGAAAATCAGTCTGAAGAGGTTTGAAATCATGGCGATTGAGACCGGGTAACAACTGAACTGCCCAATCAGAGTGGTCTTGATAGCTACGGGCGTGGTTTAGGTGTGACGCCAGCAAAAAGCTACTTGAATGGATGGACTTGGGTGGCTCCCCAGATGGACTTGTGTCTAACAATCCATGCGGAGTGTCATGTTGCTATGTTGCCATTAGTACATTATGGCCTAAGTGACATTAAATATTTTGGGAGATTTAACCTGCGCTGTGCTAACCTGTTACTGTCTATGTGAGGGAGCCCTATGTTACGTGAATTTGGCATTGTAGACTACTGAAGTCCTGTTTTTTTTTTTAATGTATTAGGCTACTCTGAGGGAATAATGCATTACGTAAAGAATAAGGGAATCATCTATTAAATCTATTTATAGTAAGGCTGTGCAATTAATACAACTTTAATTGTGATTTAAATTTTGGCTCCTAACAATTTCAGAAACAATATAATCGAGGATAAGCAATTATTTTGCACATTACGTTTGACTATTTTGTCTTGTGTTTTGAAATGCAGGCACATGCACACTTTCATATTACGTATTAAGGGATATTGTTTTCACTGTTTATTTGTTTTATTGTTTAGATGCAGTAAATGCCACATTTTTCAAAAGTAATCTTATTAAATAATCGGGATTTCAATATTGACCAAAATAACCATGATTATTACTTTTTCCATAATCGAGCAGCCCTAATTTATAGCAACTTCAGCTTCAAATCAAACAAATATTTGGCTGCAAATTATACACCAATTCATAAGGTTAGTTGTAACATGAAAGAGTTCACTCTTTGCTCAAGTCTGTGTGCCATAGCTGTCTTGTGAGATGGCTATGTTTCCCTTCCAATATATGCTTATTTGACCCTGATTTGATAGTCAATCAAGGATTAAGCAATATTCAAATATCAAATTATTGAATTTTCATTGTCTGATACTAAGAAAAATGTTATCTCTATATCCCTTCAAATGGACGCAGGGACTGAATGGGTTAAAGTTGTGTATGTTGCACAACCACACAGACATCTGGTACAGTCTGGTAGTCTGGTATAGAGATTTTAGACATTGGCCTACTCGTCCACCCAATTAATATTTATAATAGCGATACCTCTTAGAAATAAATATTACAATTATACAATAACTGTCAATGCATCATTTATCAACTACTGTATAGTGCATTTTCAGCCTACAACATCTTATGTAGGCTCCAGGAGCCCAACTCCGACTGGCTAAGGCCCAATTTAATTCCTTTGCCACTGACCTGTGAATCCATTCAGCGCCACACGACTCGGATGGTAGAAGCCCTGCCTGCACTGGCACCGGTACTTGTCCAGCACAAATCCATGGCCACCAATGGGAGTGCACTGTGAGAGATGGGGGGGTGGGGAAGGGGGGGGGGGCGCAGGTGCAGAATCAAATGTTGGTATTGATC
>JAODLL010007499.1:17995-31813 GCA_026546735.1 Forbesichthys agassizii
CCCCCCCCCCCCCCCCCCCCCCCCCCCCCCCCCCCCCCCCCCCCCCCCCCCCCCCCCACATGCAGAATCAAATGTAGAAATTAAACATTGTACATTGTAGGTTTGTGCGGCTGAATGCCACAAGAGACAGAGGTAAAACGAAACGGGATATGTGAGACAACAGTGGCACCTCGGCCATCACGGTTGTTTGGGGGAGGGGGGGGGGGGCGAAGGTGCTGGATGTCCTAGTGGTCTGGAGCGCAAAGCGTAGTGCTAGACACAGATGGCTGCCTGGAGCAGGGACCTCCCGCATGGAGCAGGGACCTCCCGCATGGAGCAGGGACCTCCCGCATCGAGCAGGGACCTCCAGCATCGAGCAGGGATCTCCCGCCAAGCACTTCCACTGGTACAGTATGACAGAAACTGACCTAGTCTCGCAGAGCCAGCCTTTACCTTTGTTAAGTCTGGGACACAGCGGTGGCAAACTGTGTCAATACCCGTCTCCTTGACAGGAGAGGTGTTTTGCTAACTACGAAACTCAATGACCATATCAGACGTTATCCGGATATAACAGGTACATACAGACTTGTGAGTGAAAATGCTAACAATGCTAATCCAATGGATTTCGACAGCATCACTTCCCGAAGGTCTGAGAGTCCCATGTCGAGCTTACAGGGGTATGTGTATCAGACGTTTAGCACAGAGTTGCCTATGTGACGGAATGGAGACTAAAACTTCCCAAACTGAGACAGCAGTCACTAGCCAAACAACTAACTTACAGTACTGTCCACCACAAAAAATGGATTTTATGGAGGACAACACATTCAGCCAGTTCAGACTCAAAATGTTCATTTGTGTCTATTTGCTCTACACTACACCAGGCATGTCAAACTCAAAGCCCGCGGGCCACATCCGGCCCACTGTACATCTGTATATCATGTGAGAAAAATGTGTCGATCATAACTTGCCTGCCAGTTATGATAGACACGCTGTATGATGCTGTAACGAAAAGTGGACTCTTTCAAGACAGGTGACTTATCTGATGAGAAGCCCTGATCTGATCTGTCCCAGAATCTGTTTGCTTGTGTGTCCATGGTAACCAATTTGCCTTGTTTGTGGTGATGGCGTAATTAAAGAATAACATAAGACAGCTCTGTGGGAGTGTTTGAAAGTGTTTGCGCCTGTACATGGTGCCCTTTTCCAATGCACGAGCAGGCTCGGCTCGGCACAGGTTCACACACAGGCTCATCAGCATAACGTTGTGTAATAAATAGATTTGCTTCACTCTCCACATGCGTGAGTTCCCGGTTGTTCTGTCTCACTACATTTATCCTACACTCCATTCAATGCGAGTAGGCTACCCGATCGATCTTCCAAAGAAAGAAAACAAACGGTAGCCTAATTTAAGAGAAACGCTGAAAATAGCCTGGGCTTATACTGTGTGTAGCACCAGCTGCTAGGATCGCATTAATGAAATTATGACGAAGCCTATAACGTCACAGCGGCTCACTTGGAGGAGTCTGGCTCACTTTGGCCCCACTCCAGAGCAGGCCCATCTCGGGCGTGGCACGGCTTGACTCGGCGTAGTCAAATTTATAGTGATTGAGTTTGACGCCGCTGCTCTACATAATTTCTTGAAATTAAATGTGATGGCAAAATAATTAATATTTGTTTGATTTAAAACATGGAGAACATACATACACATGAAGTAATACAAATATAACCAGCTTTTTAGCTAAATGTGCCAAAATGACATCTCCAACATGAAGATGATGTCCCTTGTTTGTTGTTGCATAGTATTCAGTCAGTCTTACCTTAATGAACATGTCTTAATGTTGTTATTGAGTTATTATTTTGTCTGAGAGTGTGTGTGTGTTATGGGGGCCTTCTTGTGACCCAGTTCTAAACATGGCCGCCGTCAGGGGAAATCACAAGCCTTTGCCAACTTAAAGAGAAACTAATTAATTTCTAAATTAAGAGCCACAGCGTGTTTTCAGGGTTTAAACGTGCTTGCATAATTCCAGCTTTGCAACAACAACAGTGGAGCTGTATTGTATATATACATACGAAACCAGCTGGCAGGGAAAAGGATTCACAAGCTCGCCAGTCAGTCAACAGAAGCACACACACAATGATGTATTCCAAATGAAGCATGTGTGTATGTGTACACTTATTCTAAATGGCATGAGTGCCATTTCCTATGTACAGTTTACGCTTTGCTATAAGTAGACCTGGTATACATTTTGACATCAACGCCCATTCTGCAAATGACAACTTATTAGGGCTGTCCCGAACACTATTTTACAGGTTTTGAATAATTTGTGATATTTCCGAACGAGTATTAAAATACTATTTTTTTAACACTCAACTATAATTAAGAAGTGTAACAGAAGTAATCTATGAATATTTGGGGCCAGGCCTACAACCTACACATGAAAACTATATCTTCCTTTGGAAAGTCGCTGGGAGAAGCTGGAAAGAATTTTTTTTATTATTCTACTTAAATTGGTAAGACAACAGGATGCAGGCTGTAAGCTGTCAGCGCACACGTGGATGTTTTATCGACACACTGATATTTCTTTTACCTCTCTTGATAGTTTTTGTTGATTTTTTAATGTTTTAAACCAAAAACATTACATGTAGCACTTTTAAGAGCTTACATATCACTTTGAGATAGACAATATTTTTTTTCGAAGACCCAGTTTTTCTATATGAAAGATAAACATCTTGACCCACATCGGCAAATGTATGCAGTGTGTTGTTAGCATACACGTCCTCCACTGTCAAAAGCACTGGCAACATGAAAAAGCTGACATCGTGGTTGTGAGAGATGGGACTGTTGTCATCTTGTAGCTCGTTAGACCATTCTCATCTTGTGCGTTACACATTCTTTTTCTCTCTGTCAACATGTCCGCCTGTCAGGGTCCAGTTTAGCAGTTCAGATGATGACAAGGTGCCTACGGTTAAAGGTGCTCTAATTTGCAGAAGCACCTGCATCGGACAATAATAACAATGATGTTAAAGGGTACTTGAAGATGACAGTTTGTCCATTTAAAGGTGGAGTAAGCGAATGTACAATAAACCTTTGGTCAAATTCAACGAATATCTCCTCACTCTCCTGGGCGCCTGGGAGGTGTTCCAGGGACGTCCAGCTGGGAGGAGGCCTCGGGGAAGACCCAGGACTAGCTGTAGAGATTATATCTCCACACTGGCCTGGGAACGTCTCGGGATCCCCCAGTCAGAGCTGGATAATGTGGCTCGGGAAAGGGAAGTTTGGGGGCCCCTGCTGGAGCTGCTGCCCCCGCGACCGGACTCCGGATAAGAGGATGAAGATGGATGGATGGATGGATGGATGGAGGGATGAATGGATGGATCTCCTCACGGTTTGTTAGCTGTCTGTTCTGTGTGCGCGCTGAAAAAATATCAAATATCAACACTTCTCCAGGATAGCTGACTCCACCTTTAACTGCTGCTTTTATCCAAAGGGATGGAGAGTGAGCACGTAATTAAGTATTACAAGTATTATAATAAATAGATGGTCTAATCACCTGTTAATAACTTGACATCTCTTGGCACTGTCTTTGCCGCAAATGGTTTTGATGGGGGCCCATTTGTTTGACTTAATTATCCATTATTAAATAAATAATTGAATTGACAAATCAAAAATAAAATAAGAAATCAATAAAGAAATGTGCAAATCAAATTAATCAATAATTTGGTAAACAAAAAGTGAATATATAAATTAAATAGAAAACACAAGGGACATTACTAACGATCTGGATCTTTGAATGAGCAACAGACTTAAAATAACCAAAAGACTAGTTCTTCAGTTCACACTGAAAGAGATTCAAAACTCGCTCACAATATGTGCACTTCCCATACACGAGATAACACGTTCAACAAACATTTCGGTAACATGTTCTAACATCCTCAAAATGATTGACAGCAGTTTAAGTCCCACCCCCTGCAGCAAGGGGAACAGAAGAGGAAAATTGAGCAAATTGAAAATTCAATTAACAATCACTCCTTGAACAATTAAGCGATCCCCAGCCCCCCAACAGTTGAGCATTGTTTTAATATCAGAAACCCCATTCCTGTTACAGCCTGCAGCACTATGCTGTTTTGTTCAACCTAGGGTGCATTTAGTGGACTGAACATTCTGAACGTTCATTTCACTTTTTCACTGAATAACCTGTTTCCTCCACAACGTTCAGAACGTTCTTAAACTATTTTCAAAGACATTTGCTGCATTTAATGGGCGTGGCGAGTGATGCTCATTGACGTGTAGGAAGTGTAGCCGCATATTTTCCAGGGTGTTTGTTTAAGTGTTTGTGAGTATAAGTCATCATCACTATTTAGTATGATTACCAAATGTGACTCTCATTCCATCTTTCCATCCTAAATGTATGTTGACACAGCCATTATGGGCATGTCCTTCAATTGGAACTGTGCGCTACGCACCGACAGAAGTGGTTCTAGAGCCGTGCTGGCTCTACCATCATCTTGTGCATCTGTACTGCTGAAACACAACGATCTACAGCAGTAAAACACAAACGATGGCTTTGTTGTTGTGAGCCATGTGAGCTTTGTTCCACCCACAGCCCATATGGGCAGCCCAACTCCTCCCTGTTTTATAACCTTTTCAGTCCACTGAACATGTAGCAAACGTATCACCACCCTGAACAAAGAGCTAGTTACACTTACTACGTTGGGCAATAGAGAAAGTACCAAAAAAATGCAATAGATATATTAAAAATAAAATGTTTACAGTGATCGCTTCATTGTGACATTAGAGAAAATATGCAGTTTTACTTTAATTGTTTTATTATTTTAATTTAGTTTTTTCAATGTAATTTATTGTTTCACTTTTGATTATGAAATTGATAATGAATTGGTCTATTTAAATACATCGAATCATTTAAATACATCGAATAATTTAAATACATCGAATCATTTAAATACATCGAATCATTTAAATACATAGAATAACCATCGATTTACACATTTCTTAATTTATCTCTTAATTTATTTTTTATTTGTCAATTTAATTATTAATTGATGAATTGATAAGTGGGACAAATTAATAAGTTCCCCGTAGGTTCGTAGTAGAGGACATCCAGGCTGGAGTGAAACACAGTGCATAGCTATGTGACATCACAATGGCCTAGTCAGCTAATTGTCTAGCAGCAATAGCAGTCATGGTCCCTTGAAGACTTGGGCTTGATAAAGAATTGATTGGGCTCAATAAAGAATCAGCCTCTGAACTCTCAACATGTGTCTCAACAGGGCTCAAAAGTCCATATAGGCAAATATCGCCACTCGGCAGCCATCTTGGAAACGCCTCCGGGCAGTTATTAAGGAAGATCGTGTTGATGTGAATGGTGGGGAGAGCCATGACTACACTTTCTATGGTCCCTGGGACATACATTAGAAGCTACATGTGAACAATTGTCACATGTAGTCCACGCGGACTGTGCGCGTGACGATATTTACATGCAGCGCACAGTCCACACGGACCTAAGTATGCCGGGGCCTTTAGCCTGCTTTACCCTTCCTGCTGCAAGCCCATTTGCAGCACACCTGTTCCCCAAACCCCTCCTTTCAGGCTATGTATGACTAAATCAATGTCATGGTGTTGATGTTTGCTTGCTCGGTTCTGTACCCTATTGGTGGTCTTTTG
The DNA here is from genome assembly GCA_026546735.1 of Forbesichthys agassizii. Lineage (NCBI taxonomy): Eukaryota > Metazoa > Chordata > Actinopteri > Percopsiformes > Amblyopsidae > Forbesichthys > Forbesichthys agassizii. The sequence continues at coordinate 23,655 of JAODLL010007499.1, forward strand.
CTGCTCCATGTATGCACATGTAAGAGCAGGGAGGTCCCTAGAGCAGAGCCATACCGCCAAATAGAACACTGCAATGGAAATAAAATACTTTCTTTGACTAAAAGTCCTGACTGACGCTGACCGACACTGCTAGTGTTACTTATGAACGTTTTGTGCTTACTCATACAGAGACACTTATTAAGAGAAGACCTACCCAGGGACACTTGATGAAACAAGTTGCTTATGTTGGTCTTTTAATAGCCGCTGTATTAAAATCTGTGCTCGTACAGTATAAGGCGTACCCTTGCTTACGCAGTGCAGTGGTTGTAAAAAGTACAAGCTTTTTCAAATACTGCACAACTACTCAGCAATATAATTGACAATATGTACACAGATAAGAAGGTCAATATATACTGTAGTAAATCTACTGTATTTATAGGCCTATGGAAATAGATTATATTATATATACGTATATATATATTATAGATTATATTTCAGTATGGCTTTCATTCATTACACAGCTGGCCTCAGTTGGCCTGTTGGACGAAATCATCGAGCCTAAATGGCCTGCCATTAAAGGCAGGGTCAGTAATTCTCCAGAACGCTTGCTAACTTCAAATCAAAACAAAATCCCACGCGGCACATCAAAATGCATTGTGAAGCAAAGCGTAGTACAATGGCTGTGTAGATGTGAGCGGTGTTTGCCACTTTGTTTATGTTGCTATTTAGCCAGGGCTTTTTTAAATGATCCTCAATAAGGATGAAATTAGGTATGATATGTAGATTTCATACATCTCAGTTTGGTGGATGGCCTTCGTTGCCTGCAGTTTAAAAGCTAGAAAGTACTTTGGGGCTGATTTTGAGGCTAGGGGCCTTACTAATTTCGCTTTCCTTAGTGACATTTTTGGCAAGTTCAAGCTTGCGGTGTGAATAATGTAAAGGACCTTGAAGGACGACTGAATGTTAACTTTAAAAATGATGACGAGAATATGTAATTGTAGTTTTGTCTCTCTTCGTTTGATTACTATGTCAATGTTAGAGTAGAAATATTGTGAGATGTAAAGTGTTGACTATTTTACAACGCAAACCAGAACCCGAAACCCTTATCAAGGCTATGTATGAATACAGTATATTATATATTAACAAGTTACATATTTCTTGTAATTCTCTATAATTTAGCCAAAACAGATGACTGCATAATGTAGTGTTACTTACTAACAATGTTATTACAGGAAGTTACAATTTGATAGAATTAACTATCCTATAGTCTGTCCTGATTTTTCCCACATTAAAAATATAAGTAACATCAGTGCTAAGGGAGACTATTTGGTTCCTCTAAACAATTGATATAGGCTGAGTGACAAAACAGGAGTTCTTATTTCACAGAGTAGGCCAATGAGTTTGGTCTGCAGCCAGTGTTACTTGGCCCAGCCTCTTTGAACCCAGATAGCAGATGGAGCACTCAAGAGTTCCTCTGAGATCTACAGTATAAATAAGCTGGATGCATTAAACTCTAAAAGCATTACATGATCACCATATCCCTGGGTGGGCCTTGGTTTGCCTGCTGCCTGTCTCTCAAGGCCATACCTTCTACCACTGGCCGTGTGGGGAGAAAAGGCTGTCTGTTCTCATCGATTTCTGAGACTAAACTGTTATTGCTTTGATGACCTGACGTGGTTACTGTCGCCGATGGGAGCTATTGTGACAACAACAGTAGGTCTCTGGCTCTGCACTAATGTTGTTTGTGTGGTATTTTATTGTCTTCACCTTTTTTAACTTGTCTGGAATGATGCCAGCCCAGAGAACAGTGCCGACAGGTATTAGCCTACATTTGGAGAGGGAGGCGTGAAGTGCGTTGAGACCTAGCAAGCGCGCGCAGTGAGCACATGCGGTGAATAATAGACAATAAACAATGACTCACCTACTGTATAGCAGCATAGTGACCTTGGGCGATGTTTTGCCAGTGTGTGGCTGTGATTCAGTACAAACAATGACAAACAATGGCTTCCAGTGCTCGAATGTGACTTGGCATTTCAGGGTGGATATATAGGAGTCAGCCACCGGTTTTCCCGCCTGTTTAAAGGCGTCCAGGTTTGCACTGTGCACATTCTGCAACCCACGTGCACACCGAGAAGTTGGTGAAACCGTAGCCAATTAAGATCCAACCGCTGCCTTTTAGCTTGACAGCCTCTTCATTTGGCTGTGATGGCCCGCACAGCTGCAGGCAACAGATTAGAGAGTGAATCATATGATTGTCTGCGAAGGAAGATGATGATTTCTCCCTCACGCCTGTCCTCTCTCATCCCTCTGTCAATCCCTCTCTCCCCCTACACTCTCCCTCCCCTCCCCCCAACGCAGTAGTCCTCCTCCCCTCCCATTTCGTGCTTTGTGGCGGGCTCATTAGCCTCACTACAGTGCGTCTATATGACCTTCTGCCACTAGGTGTCACACTAAGCACACCAGTATCTCAGACCAAAACAAATGCTTTGCTGGCTCGTTATTTAATTCCCTGCTCAGGACGCAGTAATACCCAGTGGTATCTTTACATAGAAAATAGTTTGCTGCTATAATAATGTTTAAAATACTATACAGAGCACATTTATAGGTTGCTTTACAGTGCTTAGTCAGAACATCTGAGTGCTACACCATTTAATAAACAACTTCTGATGATGTGCCTATAGTCACATTTTATAGTCTGTTATTATATTGTCTATTTTATTGTATTGCCTGTAATAAAATGTGTCTTGACCTTTTAAAAGTATAAATCAATTTATTTGCCAGTGATGGCTAGGTGGGGGGTAACTGTAACTAATGTCCTCCTTTTGTAATGACCTTTCTCTGTAGTAGGCTATACTTTCAAAAACAGGAATTGCCAACTTTTCAAATGCCAAGCTGATTGGCTGACAACATTATATAAATTATATTTACATGTATGTAGCCCTAGGTACTGTATTCTATTAATTGAAACTGTAAATGTATTTATATTATACCACCTGACAATAAGCAAGAATTCTATCAGGAACCCTTACCTGCTCCCTCAGAATACACTATGTGAATGCCATAAGCCATTAATTCATTGCATTCATGCATTTTATGTTGTTGTATACCTGGTCACGTACAATATAACCTGACAAAGATCTCACAGAAGGCATTACATTGTTAATATCAGCGCATTGTATTGTGCAGCAGATTGTGTGTGTCGGCCTATCGTTTTATTTTTCCATAAAAGCTTTTTGCCCGGCAACTACTGTAGCAAAACAGGTCATCGCTTCTATGTTCTGCTGTGAAGCAGGCATTACCATTTTCTTTTCTGATTATCGGTTTTCACATCAAGGTCATTGAGCGGCAACTGTAAAGGGGAAGTGTATGCCAAAGTATAGGGGAAAATGTTCCTGGTGGGAAATCACTTGAAAGAACTAAAGTGAGTTTTGAGGCAGGTTCATTATTGCATTCTGACTTGGCACTGTAGTCAGTATACAGTATATTAATGTTGTCATATTGACACTGTAAGAACCACAAGCCATGGTTCTATTGGATCTCTCAAGTTCAACCATTCACCATTCATTCCGGGTTAAATATTGTTAGTAATAATAATGTACAGTATACAGTATATGGCCAATCATGACATAGAGATCAATGTAAAACTTAGGGGGAAGGGGATCCACCATAAATATAGCATACTTATAGTGTATTTAAAGTATAGCCAGAGACATTATAGAGGAGACATTCCACTTCAAGAATTTTGAATGGAGCTCTATGGGAGAAGTCTGAAACGCCAAAGATGACAAAAATAACCCGAGTCCCGCCTCTCCCCCAGATGAGCCAATCGCCTGCTTTAATTCGGTGTCGCACACAAGGAGTTTTAAAAAAAAAGCCTCAAGAATATCACCTTAAGCTGCCAATTTACACCAAAGATTTGACACTTTATTAAGAGATATGCACTGTAACTCCTTTGGGCTGTTCAGTGCAATGTATGCAATGTTGTGTCTAGGTCAATTCCAGTGATCATTTATATTATTTAAATGAGATCATCTTGAGCGGCCACAGACGGGAATGAGAGCCAAACAGATGGAGGAATAATTTGTCATTTCTCTTCCTGCCTTCTTCTGAAGTGTTAATTGGCTCTGTAAAGAGTTAGAGGGAAAAAAAAGCGTGAGGAAGGAAGACAGGCGGACGGAGAGACGACAAAATAAATAACCCAACGGACTGGCGTACTGACAGAGAAGAGGGAGGAAGGCCGGGGAGTGGAGGTTAGCCGTCCTCGGTTATCACAGACGTTTATGTGTTAGCAGAGCCCTCCTTTGAAGCCGTTCCAGCGAACGAGCAGCGAGTAAAAAGCAAACTACATAAAACTAACGTGCATGCAAACATAAACAGACTCATTCTCACGCGGTAAAATATTTAACAACTAACGCACACAGACAAGTCACCCATGCCTCTTCACTCATATTGTTCTAGGGTCCCACGCCAATTATATAAGCCTTGGATACTTATGTAAGACGCTATGATGTGATATGATACATAAAACATGAAGCCTTATATATGGCTTGTGAAAACCTAAAAAACATTCTACCTTCCCCTGCAGTCTCACTGTTTCCGAGCAGAGCAGAAAATAGACATGCGCATACACACTTACTTAAAACTGTGTCCCACATCAAGGTAGACGCATGCTATTGTTGTCCAGATAAGAAATGAGGGGGCCCATTTTACCACCACAGTATCAATCCTTTTCAATAATATTCAGAAACTATAGAAAATGTTAGGCTATATTCTAACGTATGCTATTTAGCAGATAAGAAATTATGAGGCCACTTCTTCCACCACCGTATCTATCCATTTCAATAATATTCTGAAATTATAGTATGATAGGCTATATTCAGATTTTGGTTCTTAAACCATTTTTTCCTAAACCTATTTCTTTCTTTCTTTCTTTCTTTCTTTCTTTCTTTCTTTCTTTCTTTCTTTCTTTCTTTCTTTCTTTCAGGAACTGCTGAGATACAGCTTGCATGTTGATGCCCGTTGTGGAGACACAGAATCTGACTTTCAGTATTTTTTCCAGCCTTATTCAAATGTAATTTACAATCATCTATAGTAGTCGTGTGTACCACAGTTTCAAGATTAGTATTGACAAACTCACCACTCACCTGACATCTCACACTGGGCCTATAATGCAGCTCAATGGGCATAAAATTAAGCCTTCAAAAGCCATGATAGATATCCTTTTCACGAACAGGAACTCAGTCGAGTCAGACACGTCTATGTTGTACCAAAACTAGCTCACAAAAACCACATCTAATTCGTTGTCCATAACATTTACTGTATTGAGACTGCCAGTGTCGTGCATTGTGCATTCTGAGTAAATGTAAGATACACAACACAGGCATATTATGGGCATCCAGTTGTTTACATTGACATGTATCGAGCCGTGTTTAAAGGCTTAACTTGAAAGCTGGTGAACTGCATTCATATAAACCCAAGGAGCATCAGCTCACATCACATATAGTGATATGACGTGTTGGGTCTAGTTTTCAAACTTTTCTCTACCCCTCCCATTATCACTGCATGTACACACACTTTACACTTACGCCACGCCTTCATTTGGCTTGTCTTCATGGTACACGAGGGACAGTGGAAAAGAGTTCCAGGAACTTCTTAGCTCTTATTCCGGACAGTTGCTCTTAAATGTAGTCACCCATTGCAAGCTAATTGTAAGATAATACACTTTTTGTCAAATTCAACAAATATCTCCTCGCATTACGCTAGCTTACCGCTTTCTGTGCAAAAATATAATCAGATTCTTCTACACAGCCTTGGCAGTCATGACAACAAAGCCATAGTACTACCAGAGCACTACGCTTTTCAACATGTGAGGCGACACGGCAAAGGGATATTGTTTTGATTTGAGCGTTCTCGAGAATGACTGACCCTGACTTTAACTTTAAAGGTGGGGTCAGCGATGCTGGACATCCGATATTCGCTGAATTTGACAGAAATGTGTATTAACAATCACTGACTCCACCTTTATGTCCCTGATCCTTAAGAAGACCTGTTTTTTTTGTCGAGGACAGTAATACGTCAAAACATAAACCATGCCCGTTAAAACTACACTGAACTGAACCATTACATGTCTGCAACAAGGCAGTAATGATATTGAATTATTATTATTATTATTGATATGAATTATAAGAACAGAGGGGGTTTTGTACTCCATTATGCAGTGAGCCTTGAATTGACCGTCTATGGCACATTTCCCTCCAAAATATATTGGACTGAGAATCATGTAAAATGTGGTATGACAAACATTTTAATGGCAAACACTGACAGAAGTACAGTATGGCGTGAGTTAATAACGTGTTTAGCTATAAGAACTAGACATTGTTCTGCTGCTTATGACAAAAACTTAAACATTTGTGGAACAACCGTGGCGCACTGTAATAATATTTTCACAGCCAAAACGTCCTCTGTGGGGAAATGAACTGCACTGTTGCAATCTTTGACCGAATACAAGGAAATTTGAGAAAGTACAATACAGCCAGAAGAAGCCACTGATTTGGAAAACACATTGAATGGAGAACGTTAGCGTTAGTCTACATTAATTGTAGAATGTGGAAAATAGAAAAAAGTGTAGAAAAATAAATGTAATTGTGCAACAGGGACAAATAATAGGAATACTTATAAATACAGTGTACATTAAATTGTACATGCATACAGTATATAATATTAAACTAATTAGGATGGGTGTAAACAGGAAAAATGATAAATTAATTAAAAATTATATAAATGATTGCAGCATTGTTATTCAAGAAAATGTAACAAAAACAAGTGATGACAAGCCCAGGTTTGATAAATCTAGGATATTGATTAATCAGTAATTAATATGCAGCACCACCGGGACCCCCACCTTATCGAGTATCTCCCTTTCATAACTGAGATGACACATCACAACAAGCAAGCAAGCAAGGAGAATGGAGATTAATCTGTAACTATGTAATGACAATATCTCGGGGCATGGTTACTATGGTTTCCAAACCCCACGGAGCTAAAGATGATGGTAATGAGGACTCCATTAACATCAAAGTGGAAGGACAAGACATTGCTTTCAGGGGGCCCACTCCCCTGACACTTGTGCCATTGGATGAAAGGCAGGAGCAGGCAGAAATGTCCACTCACCATTAAGGGACTGACATATACTGTAGTACCCACTTGTGCAATACTCTCCAAGAGGGTGTTCTGTACTGGGAGATGCCCCTAGCCATCTTTCAGACGTAGAAAAGACTTATACGTACAGTATAAATGAATATGTATCATATATGGGTTTTTAACGATTCACACAAGACTCACTTCAGAATGAGCTATTATTAGCTATACCAACCCCCTCGCCCACAAATATATTTCACACTGCCATTGCTACAGTACATCTCTGTGGATGACGGGGAAATCTGTATTATTTTCTGTGGACGAATGCGTATAGATCACCTTCAAGCAGTCCACACTGTGTGTTTTCGTATTTCTTACAGAGGGTCTATATGGATTTCTGCCACTAGATGTCACACTAAACACACCTGCGTCTCAGAACAAAACAAATGCTCTGTGGGCCACACACACACGCACGCGCACAAGGCTGTGTAAACAAAGAACACAGGAGCTCGGAATACACACACAAAAGGAGTGTGATGTCATTCTCTGCTCAAGATGCAACTACTCCACTATATCTTTACATAGGAAACAGGTGTTTGCTGCTGCATTAATAACGCTTACACTATCGTATAGAGTACCTTTGAGGCTCATCCCAGACAACGTTTCTCCATTGCAGAGAGATTATGTAGCTCACTGTGCCAAATTGAGGTGACAATAGCTGCGTTTATATGGACCCTATAATTCGGATTGGAATTGGGTTAAAAGAAAATGCTTAATGTATACACCACGATCGGAAGAGAAACGGCCAACCCGATCAAAATTTCATTCCAAATCAGAGACATAGTATAACCCGTTCGATGACCCGATTAAAAGAAGAGTTCTACCATGTAAATGGTTAAATCCGATTACTTTCTGGTTGCATTCTAATGAGCATTCCCCATCTTACGTTTTGTGTGATGCTGGTTAACTGTCACATCCTGCAGTCCACCCCCACTGCATTACCTTCCTTGTGTTCCTTCCTTGTGTTCCACTCCATCTTTCCC
>JAODLL010007517.1:0-31797 GCA_026546735.1 Forbesichthys agassizii
GCTGGGGTGCAGTTACACTTTAAAGGTGGAGTCAGGCTCAGAGCTGGGGTGCAGCTGCACTTTAAAGGTGGAGTCAGACTCAGCGCTGGGGTGCAGCTACACTTTAGAGGTGGAATCAGGCTCAGAGCTGGGGTGCAGCTACACTTTAAAGGGGGAGTCAGGCTCAGAGCTGGGGTGCGGTTACACTTTAATGGCCGACAGTCTGTCCCCTTCCAGTGCGTTTGTTCATTGTTTAGTTTGGTTTTCCGCCAGTTGCTACCTTTTCTTATATAAAGGGGTAGTGTCTATATTTACATGCTTGGGACTTAATTTAATATACTTTAATTCTCGAAAACGCTTGTTAAATTCAAGCTCAAATCAAAACGATATCCCTTTGCTGCGTTGCCCTATTAATCGAAGCGTGTGTGTGTGTTTGCGTGTGTGTGTGTGTGTGTGTGTGTGTGTTTGCGTGTGTGTGTGTGTGCGTTTGCGTGTGTGTGTGTGTGCGTTTGCGTGTGTGTGTGTGTGCATGTGTGTCAGTGACCTGAAGGAAACAGGAAATGTGCTTATGTGTCTAAACAGCATCCTGCTGAACTTTTAAACTTTTAGGATTCATTTTAAAGATGTCGAGCTAAAATACAAAGTGTAGATATACTTGTGCTGAACATTGATGACGTATGATGCTCCTCTCTCTATATACTTTCTTTCTGTCTGTCTTGTCTTTGACCAGAGTATAAAGTAGACGTCCTAAAATAATTGTAGAAAACCAGAACCAGACTGAAGGTGTTTTTCCTCCGTAAAGCTGATGCGTCCTTGTCATAGTGATCTTTAAGAACGTCGACAAGCGTAGTACCTCATCTATCTGGCAGTAGTCTACCTCCAGATTATACCCCTCTGAAAGAGGACACTATTTCACCAAGTGTAACTGTTGAGTGCTGGACGCAACCATCTTTATTGTACCGTTGTTAAAAGTGGTTCAAAATGTAATTGGCCAATACAGTGGTGTGTACGTGTGTACCCATGAAGCCTATGACAGTATTATAATACAGTGCAACTGGATTCTAATGCAATAATAATTATAATAATTATATCATTTTGCATAGGAGAAACGTAGCCTAACTGGGATGGAGGTTAGTATACAAGTGGAGCGGGACTTATTTGGCTCCCTAAAGTGTAACAGAAGTGGATTAAATTGTGTAATTATGCCAAACATATGTACGTTTTTAAATGATTATTAAGTGCAATTGAAGAGAAATGTGTTATATGTTTTCTTCTGGAAGTATTATACAGCTGTGGAAAAAACTAAGAGACAATAGTATAAATATACTGTAAATGTAAAATATATAAATAGTCTAGTTTAATTCATATTAATCAAAAAATGTATATATTTCATGTACTGTAAGTAAAAAACAAATGGATAAATAGTATATATCTGAGAAACTGCTGCAGGGGTCTCTTAATTATTTACACAGCTGTATAAGTACGTACAGTATACGTATGTTTATGTGTGTGTTACGTAATGTGTGTGATAAAGCGCCCATCTGCAGTTTGCTCATGTACAGTAACATCATGTAACAGGGCAATGCTGATAAGTGTGTATGTGTGTGCGTGTGCGTGTATGCGTGCATGTGGGACATTAATGAGTCATGATAAGACAGAGGGACAGCCCCTGATAACTTTCGACTCATACTGTATGTGTACTGTATGTGTATGTGTATACTGTATGTGGACACACACAGAGTGTCCCACACTGTGTGTGAAGTAATCCATTTCCCTCCGTGTAATAAAACCACTAAATAATGTCTAATATAGTTGTGAACATGGCATACAGTAACAGTTGTGAACCCACGTTAATTAACCCTCCTTTAGGGAGCATAAAGGTTCCAATAAAGATATATTTTTATACATTTCTTATGCTCTTTTTATTGAAGTCTCTCGGTATCAACTCTTAAAAACAGTAATCAATGGGTGTTTTCATTACACAAGCAGTTAGCAAGGGGTTTCCCTCTTCCTATATATTTCTCTCCATCAGTTCTCCAGAGATACAGACAGTACACTAACTGGGTGCAGCGTGGAGCTAAAAGTGTTTCAGCGTAAACACTTTCCCTTTAAAGGGCAGATAGAGAATGCCTGTAATCTTTTTTCTGTGCATGTGTTCGGGTTCACTTGCAGAGATATAATGATATTTGTCACAAAGCCAACCGAAGACTGTTAATTGTGCTAATGTAGTTTTAGATTTAAGCTTCCCAGAGTGCATTTACTTGCATCTAATTTCTATGATTTTATTTTATTTTTAATTCATATATAAAACAATTCATTTAGAAATGCTTCACACATTAACCCTAGTTTTGTTACATTTTGTTACATTATTGTAATGACTATGTCCGACAATGATGTTTTATAATCTGAGTTCTAGTTGCTAATTAAGAGATGACTTAACCTGCATAGTCATAAATTGTGTCTTAAATGGAAAGTCACTTGTTAGCAATTCAAAACTAGTCTCCCAAGAAAAGATGCCGAAAGAGTTAATGTTTGTGCAAAATACATTATTTCACCATGCATAGAGTTTAGGTATGCAATTGAACATACTAAATGTTTATCAAATCAAATGATGGGCAATATTGAAAATATCACATTTATTTGTAATGTAAATATTGAAAAAAATGAATATGCCTACAATGTAAGTTAAAGTGTATTAGTGACAGAAGGTTACACTGACAAAACACTCTTTCTGTGTTTTTACCGATACAAACTTCCACCAACGTCTCTTTCAGGCTGAACTCTCGCCATGACTGACTTGGACCTGGCCGGGGAGCCTCCCCCACCTTACATCATCTTCGTCGTGGTGTTCCTCTTCTTCGTTACGGGCCTGCTGGGCTTCCTTATCTGCCACCTGCTGAAGAAGAAGGGCTACCGCTGTCGCACGGGCGACATAGAAGACGAGGAGGACGAGAAGCAGGCGGAAATCATTGACGGTGGGTGAAGAGACATCGTTACATTAATAGGAAAGTATATTCATATTTGGGGCACCTCAAACGTCCCTTTCCCATTCATGTTGTCATTTGTCTTTTGCATGTTTAGAAGATGATGAAGATAATCAGGACACGGTGGAACAGATCCTTAAATGCATTATCGAGAATGAAGGTGAGGCCTACTTCATCCTATCATATTACCATACATTTGAATTACATTTGCCAGTTGATATACAGTATATTCATGTCTTCTGCGGTTGATATTAAAATATTGATCTTATTCTCGATCTTAAATCATCGCAGTTATTTCTGCTCTATGCTTCCTTGTTTCCTTCCTGTAGCAAACATGGAAGCCTTTAAGGAAATGCTGGGAAACCAGAAAGTCTGTGTGAAGCACGACCCCAGGTAAACCAACCAATCAGTGTTCTCTAAGCCAGTTACCGTGGTTACATACTGTACAACCGCATGGACCCTTTAATGCATCGTGGCCCTAAACAGCCATCGTACCCACAATCACGATGGAGCACGGGATGTTTACATTACATATGGAAATATGGAATCTTGCACACTACTTTAATAACTGACATGCGCAATTATGGGTCAGAAACTGACTGGAGTCACAGCAGACCTCTACTAGGTTCCCACATGCATTCAGTAATGTTTAGATGATCTTTAAACCCAGGGGGACATGACATCCATTCCCACAAGCACATGTTTTTCTTTATTCCGGTCTTTATATTTCTTAATTCCATTGGGGGAGGGGGTGTTTGGGGGATTCAGTTGTCTCACGTGATATTTTCATAACCCTGGCTAACATAAGGTTATTTCTTTTTAAAGCTTTGGTTTATGGTAAGTTAGTACATTTACTTAGTACGTGGAATAATGCTAATGTTTGGTATTACTTTATTTAAGTATAAAGTAAATGTTGTTACCAGTCCTACTATACTAATTATCCTATAATTTGTGGTTGGTCAGTCCCATTTTATACACAGTGGCTATTATATGGTCTGTACTAAAGTAATGAGTCATGTGCTCCATATACTTATAATGCTAATGATATCTACATAATATGATGGAACTATTTTATTTGCACCTTCGCTCACTTAAAATGGAAATGAACGAGTGGCGAGTATTGCCTGCTGTTCATGTATCTGTGACCCCTCTCTCTCTCTCTGCCACTCACATCCTGTCTGCTTCTACTGTCTAATAAGAAAGAAAGAAAGAAAGAAATAAATAGCTAAAAATAAGAAAATCATTAGGATTTGTCTGACACTGGTGATACCTTATGTTGCCTTCAGTTAGATTCCTTCTAAATCAAGTAGTTGGTCAGCAACCAGAAGCCACTTTGCCATTTTGCCCAGCGATATTCACATGGTATTTTCTTTGTCTATATTGTTGCGTCAACCACACCACACGTCTGTTCCTACTAGCAATGGAGGAGAATAGATTTTGCTGTGAATTCATAGCCGGAGCTTCATGATGTGTCTCTAAATGTGTTTTAGGATACAAACGTTAAAAAGCATTCGTAGTTAAATGTTAAATGTTAAAAACAGATTTTTGATGTTGATTATACATCACATATGTTGTATAGCACTCCTCTGTTATTGCTGTCACATGTAGAGGAACGTGTTGTGGATACATACTTTTAAAAGACCAGTGAACGGCGTACCACCAGTGAGCAGGCGACATGGGGAAATGCAGGTGTGCAGCGCTCGTAATACGTGTTATGTTCCAACACAGTAGGTGATTGGACACATTTAACAATGATTATAGGAGACAAAGAAAATGTGATCCATTATGCCAGTTTCTTTACTTGTTCCGTCCGAAAACACTCCATCTTTAAGAGATTTCTAATCTATTTGATGGATACCTTGTCTAAGGTTATACACAACCTTTCTCGGTCAGACAGATATTTCCAAAATGTATTTCATTTCCTGTCACTGCATTGGCAGAACATTTGTTGGCACAACTTCAAGGTTGGCAGTGTGGCTGGCATGAGAATGCATAAGAATGAAGGCTCTCTTTGCATGTCTTTCTCTAACGCACAGTCACGCGCACATATCTTCTTCATTTGTTGCAAGAGCACACAGTTAATCTTTAAGGTTTTAAAATATTTATGTAGTTATGTTCTTCTTTAATTATGTCCATTATAACTAACCAACATAATTATGTTTTGGCATTCATTGTCAATTGGAAAGATGTTTGTATATTTCAAAGCTGTAGCATCACTTTTAAAACCAGTGTGTTACACTGATTCACGATAGCTAGCTTATAGTCTTGATGTGACAATTGTTTGCACCAAGACGTGAGAGGATTTATCATTTTAACAATGTCCCCGAAGCTGTCATACAGCAATAGCTCTTCAGAAATGTCCTCTACTGGCTACTTCTCAGCGGTGATAAAGGGTGCTGGCTGTGGTTCGGGGCCAGGATTTTGCTGACTTATCTGTATGCAGTGTCTGTTTGGGCTGTTTTTGCCGAGTCATGGTTACGACATATACTGTATGTGTCTGAATGGAACTATTCAGACTCTTCATTTACAGACAATTCCAATATTCAGCAACATTCATGATTCAGAAATAAAGGCTATATATATAAAGGCAATATTTAATACATTACCTTGTATTTAACCTACTGGAACGTGTAGTGAGTTCTCCCTCTGGTTTTTTGGTAAATACCACAAGTGAAAGATGAATATACTGTAGAATTGTGCCCACATGTAGTTAGAAGTAAAGTATATCATGAGATATCAGACTTATTAGGTTTCTTCATGATATGCTATTTAAATGGTCAAAGGTGTATGGTACATACAGTACTGTACGTTCTAAGATTCATCTATGAATAGTTTCATCCATGCAGTGCTTACATAAGCTAAAGCAATGTCCCTCACTATTAAAACATGCACCCCTTAATGTGGACAGACAAACTATCGTCTCCTTTGCCCTCCCAATAAGCATTTATTAGTATTTTATTTTGTATATATTTTCCAAATATTTTAATAGAACTTGTATATTGTTTCAAAAATGTATATTCCTATGAATCATTTAACATAGTTATTTTTGCCGCTGTACAGTACAATGTAAGATGTTCTTGAGTGTTTTGAAAGGTGTCCTGAAACAATTTTTTAAAAATATTATTATTATTATTAATATATTTATTATTAAAGGTAGGGTTAGTTATTTTCGAGAACGCTTGCTAACAATATCCCTCCGCGGCCTTCTGCGGTGCCGCTCCACACATTGGAACGCATTGTGAAGCAAAGCGTAGTGCTACGGGTTTGTTGTTTTGAGCGATGTTCGCCACTTTGTTTATGATCCTATTTACGGGGCCAGGGCCGTGTGGAAGTATTGGATTATATTTTCAACACAGAAGGGTGAGATAGCAAAATGCAAGGAGATATTTCGTGAATTTGACTAAATGTGTATTAGCTTACAATTAGCTTGCGATAGCTGACTATAGTGGCTGTTGCAGCACGGCATTCTACAGAAATGCATTCTAAATGGATTGCCTTCATTTTCATCCAGGTTGCTTCGTAAGGAGTCGGTGGGCGCTATTCCACCTCACCACCACACGGTGCATTCAGGCAGCGACCTCAACTCCTGCCACCTCTGCACCCAGGGCCGGTCCAAGAAGAACCGCAGGCGCAGCCGGACACCACGAGCCAAGCAGCGGCCCGGCGAACAGACAGTGTTCTCCGTCGGCAGGTGTGAACAGCGTGTGCATACGTGTACTGTAGCACATGCCATATGTTTAACAATGTTATATTGGTGGATGCTAACTGCCATATGTTTACCCATGTTCCATGGTGGATGCTAACTGCTATATGTTTACCCATGTTCCATGGTGGATGCTAACTGCCATATGTTTACCCATGTTCCATGGTGGATGCTAACTGCTATATGTTTACCCATGTTCCATGGTGGATGCTAACTGCCATATGTTTACCCATGTTCCATGGTGGATGCTAACTGATTTATGTTTACCCATGTTCCATGGTGGATGCTAACTGCCATATTTTTTCCCATGTTCCATGGTGGATGCTAACTGCTATATGTTTACCCATGTTCCATGGTGGATGCTAACTGCCATATGTTTACCCATGTTCCATGGTGGATGCTAACTGCTATATGTTTACCCATGTTTCATGGTTGATGCTAACTGACTGCACACAAATGGATGGGTATGGAGAAAAAGAGTGGAATGTTGCTGTGGGCATCTTTTAAGTAAACTAACTATGAAATGCCACTCTCTGCATGCTCATGCTCGACATGTCTCTGCTCCTTTCAGATTCCGGGTGATACACACAGACAAGAAGCTCCACGAAGATCCGAACCCACTGAATGACTCCGGGGACAACCTGGATCAATCGCAGGACAGCCAGGATCGAAAGGAAGGTGAGACGGATCAAAAAGAGGGGGGATACAACTTGAGGAACATGTTCAAAGATGTCCGGTCCCCGTCGGAGAGCGCCAACGGGTTCGTCCCCAGCACGGGAAAGCGCAAGAAAAGCCTGACCATATTTGGCCTCAGGCGGGGGAGTGACCCGATTGGGATCAAAATATCAACACTTCCAGGCGGCAGAAGGTTCCAGCAGGACGTAGTGATAGAGGACCCGCTGGAGTCCTCCTGTCAGTCAGACGACACCGGCGTCAGTGAGTCTAAACCCAAGGCCGCCAATGGTTCCGTACCGCATTCGGTTTCACTCCCGCTTGAGGCTAAAGCCCCGTCGACACAAGCACCCAGCACTCTTCCCATTCCGTGCGCTGTTCCGTCCTCACAGACGGTAAAGATTGGCGAGGATGAAGGTGCCTGCTCTCCAGGGCCACTGCAGACATCTACGCCCATAGCTCCCGGGCCTGCAGGCCTGTCGGGTCTTCCCGCTACCCTTCCTTCCCCTCAGTCTGAAGCCACGTCTAGCAGAGGTCTGTCGTTCGTCCAATCCCCTACTGGCCCCAGCTCCGGCTCAAGCCCAGACCTGGATGCAGGAATCGGGGGTAGCCTAGCCTCAGTCAGCCTAGGTTCTTCCCCCGGCTCTTTTTACCCAGCCAAGACCCCATCGCCCGCTCTGTCCTTGAAGAGGCCCACCTCGCCCCCTGTGCTTACGCTCAGTCCCAGACAAGCCCAGGCCTCGAGTACGACCCGTACCCGAGCTGCAAGTACGCCCTCCCTGGCTCTCACCCCCAGCCCTAAGATCTCATCAATCCTGAAGAAGCCCAGTCAATCGCCTGTCCCGCCTTTAGCCGATACGGGGGTCCCGGTTCTTACCCCTAGCCCTAAACCTGGTAGTTCACCTCGTGTGAGTCTCAAGGCAGGCGGCCTGACCTTGGTATCATCCACCGACCACAGCGAAGACGATGTGGTCCCGGCCACCATTTCTCTGATGGATAGCGAGGTACCAGGAGGAGCCAGGGTACTGAAGTCTTTTATCAAGAAGACTGAGAGGCCTGGAATTCTCAAAAAAGACAAACTTTTACCCAGAACTGGGGAAGTTAAAGGTTCCGTCCCTTCCTCTCCCTCGGATGTTACGTCTAGAGACAGAATGAGCACATTGCCTGTCTCTCCCTCCAGTTCGCTCTCCCCCACTTCGCCACTAGGGGGGCAAGTAAGTAGTGTGACCATTGTCAAAGCCAGCCCTGATAGCAAGAGGGTGTTCTCGGTGGCCACGATGGTAGAGGAGAATGACGCGTCCATTTCTGCAGCTGCGAAGACAGGCGACAATGGTACAGGACAGAAATCTGAACTTAGTGCAGAATCAGAAAATGTGGGTGTTGGGTCAACGCAAGTTTCCCCTGCAGGACAGGTTGGGTCAACAGAAAGCCAGGAAAAGGATGACATGGTGGAAATGGAAGATATAAGAGACTGCAAGGTGAGCCAAAATGAGAAAGAGGAAACCCTGCGTACGTCAAGCACACTGCAGGAACAGGACTAAAAGTGTTTTTCTGGCTGACGTAGGAGAGGTGATGAGTAATGAACTCCTGTCTACGGACAACATAGAAAACAATAAGAGGTACTTGGCTTCAGTAGGAACAAATGTAAAATTATAGCCTGTAAAAATTGGTAGAGAAGATGGGCGGGTTTCAGAAACTTAAAAAATAAATAGCAATAAAATGCAGCTAACATTGTTATAGATACAATACTGAACTGAGTTTAGCTTCACTCGATATTGGTGGACTGAATTTAATTGGCTTGCCACCATTTTGACTGATCACATATAGTGGTAGCTATGGAGATTTCTGACTGACTGACTGAAAATTGTTTGGCCGACAGATTTCTTGACTTGTGAATTCATCCTCTAGCTTTTTTTGTTCATGTTGATAAGGATGTCGTCCAAGTGCAAACAGGAACATTAGCACCAACACTTTGCAATTTATTAAGTAATGAATACCATAGATTTGGTGATTATTTATGTATTTATAGAAGACATTGGGTGGTGAAGTGGTGGCATCTTCAAATATCATGTACTGTTTCTCTTGTAATTCTCTTAAAACAGAATATTGAGCACAACGGACAATTCTTTGTCACTATGATATTTACACTATACGATTTTATCACAACACAAATCAGGGTATTGCTCATCTAAGGGTCCATATAAAAATAGCCATGAAATCCAGCAGCCTGTTTAAACTATAGCCACGCTGTGAGCAAGACTATATTTCCTCATACTTTTAGTTATATGGACCAAACCGTATCTTCCCTCCTCATAACATAGAACGTATTTGTACAGTATCTCCGCAGTGTTACAAACAGGAAAATGTTTTGAGCAACCTGGGTGCGAATTTTCCAAACGAAATCTAAATATATTTCTAGCATACACATTTCTAATTTGTAAATACAATTTGCAAACATATTATGAACATACAGTGCTTGTGTATGTTTACCTACATTATTGTGTTTATTTTCATTATTTAAGCAATGTTTTGCATTTGCTAGTTTGCATATGACTGTAGGATAGGATAATAGTAGACATACTAGTGTCAGTAAAGTATGTAATGTATGTATGAAAAGGCAAATGATTGTGTAATAGAAAACAGACAAGCATTGTATGTACAGATATGACGTTTACAAATTGTATCATTTATATGTATGTATTTATTTCCTTAGCTGCAAATGTGTTTACCCTACACATCTTTGAAGTGTCCCTGGGACTGATAGTGCTATATGCTCATCATCAAGTTGCTAGGGGTCTGACACTAGTCTAGTCCAATATATACACTAATATTGTAACCAGTAAAAATAGCCATCTAATGTTTCAGCATAAAAAGCCGCTTCAACCAGGGCGCTCAACACAATACAAGATCTGCTATTTGTTCATGGACCATGGACAAATGTGTCACATGGAAAGTATCTACCACCTGAACTTTGGACAGATCCATTTCATTTTCCCAACTCATAGGTTTCTGTCAGCATATGAATATGACAGATTGCTCACCAAGAGGGATGCGCAATGGCACAATTATGAACAAAAGAAGAAAATACAAAGGATTTATGATTGTATTACTAAGTATAAATAAATAACGCACAGACCACAGATTAATTAAATTAGACTTTCACGTAACACACCATAAATTCTATTGGGGAGATGGCATTCTTCTCAACAAAAATAGAAGCAGACTAATACTGATTAAAACTGTGAAACATAATATGTATTTAAGTGTATTAAATTGTTTTTTAAGGATAAACATTATTTTAAGCAGACTTGTCATTTCCACAGCAGAACTGGCGATGTGTGACAATTAGTTTCCTTTCACAATGTGTGTATATCCGGGCTAATACTAACAAGGAAATACAATAGCAAAACAAACACCTTCAAAAAGATGTTCTCTACATGAAACACACACACACACACACACACACACACACACTGTACACAGCTGCAAAATGGCTTGCCTGCAGCTATTAACCGGGACCTCTTCAATTGCTACAGCTACTATATGATTTCTATGTATACTATTTCACATTTCAGGTGTTTGGATACTTGCAAGCTATATTTCCACAGTGGCAAAAAAAAACATCCGTTTAGATTTTATGCAAGGCTTTCCCACAAAACTGGGTGTGTAAAGGCTTGTGGGAAAGTCTACATTTGGTTTCACACAATTTTAACATTTCGCAGATTTGGGAACTTTTTTATCTTGTGAAATTTTTAAACTTGTTTTCTCACCTTACTGCATTCTCTCTCACTCTCTCTCTCTCTGAGTACTTGTGTTCACAACTGTTGCCTATACTAATTGCTTTAAATGTTCCAGTTTTAACATGTTAATTTGTGATCCAAGACGATTGCTTCATTTACCCCAAAGAACGAAATCAATGACCCAATAATAGCATTTAGCTACATATGAATGTATAGCTTTTGTATTTGTTCAAAGATATGCAGTATTGATGTGACACTAAAATTATTTGCATGAAAGATGTTACAATATCGCCCTCTGCTGGTAACTAAACACGTCAACAACTTTTAAAGCTTATAGGTCTATATAATATTGTGTTTGTACCAAATAAAACACTGATGTATGCTAAATTTAAACGAAACTAAAGATATGAAGGTATATACTATTGTATGCTATGCAAATCTGTTTTAACATGAGAAATAGATGAATATGGGATATCAATCGATGCTTACATTGAAACATATATATAAACCATTCCACTTTATCTGGAAATTCAGTCAGAAACAAATTTCTAATTTCCAAATAATTAACAGTTACTAAAATATGATGCGGCAATAACCCAAACCTTGATTTCCCACCTCTGATTTATCTAAAATCACCAAGCTGTCACAAATGAACACAATTGCGTCAGATGTGTTAAGCGAGGTTAATGCGGGTCTATTTGATTTAGGTGCGCACGTGATGATTGGCAAGCTTGCAAATGTCTGTCAACGCCTGCTCATTGTTGCAGCTACACTAAATCAAACATACTCATTTGTATTACCTTTGTTTGCCCTTCTGTGACTCGTGTTAAAGTTTAACAGGTCCCTTTCCATTATAGGACTAATAATGCTACTGTAAACTGCAGCTCTTGAGGCCATATACTGGGGATGCATGTTTGCTTAATTGATTTTTACAGTATTTATCTTGTAGTGTGTATGGAATCATTAAGATGCATGTGTACTCAACATGATTTTCGAAGATGCTTGGAAAATGTACATGATATAATACAGTATAATCCCATGCTTTGGGCAAGTCTCAAAGTGAATATACAGATGTATCTAATTATTTATTCTTATGGAATCTCATGATATAAATATACCTGACCAAGGCTTTTTAAACCATCTTTTGTTTGTTGTCATTCTTTACTTGATCACTGTGACCTTGACCCTGTACATTATTTTGTATTGTGACAAGCTCCAGTAGCTAATGAGCTTTTTGTATGGCAATGTGATAAAAGGATGGATAAAAGCCTATAGGCTACTTTTTTTTACAGATACTCATGACACAAACAACTGATGACACAGGGAAAATAAAAAGTAAATTTAGGGTCACATTTGAATAAATATATTTTACATACTGTTAACATACAATAATACATGTCTATATAAATAGATGTCTCAATGACAATATTACCGCTAATTTATAAAATGTTCTAGGTTACTATGGAAAGTATTATCACACAACTTAAATAAATGAATAAATGGAAAACAAGGAATTGGCAATTATTCTGGTGATTCACGAAAACTTGCAGATATTTGAATTCTGATATATTGATTGTGTGCCTGAAAGATTGATTTAAAGTTAAAACAGGATTTATTATGGTTAAAATTACTTTACTATACAAATCAACCACCATTTCAAAAATAATTTAAACAAAATGTTGGATTGGGTGTTGAAGCAAATACATACTATATATTACAACTGTAATATCTATCATTTATATTAAATAGGTTTGCTTTGGCTTTAAACATACACATTCTGTAATCGGTGTCCAGTATTACATACAATTTAAAAAGCAATTTGACAAGGAACCTTACTTGGACAACTACTCCTCTAACACCCCCTTTAGTTTAGTTGTGTTTCTAAAACATAAACACTGAGTTTGGGCTCAAAATGGCAGATCTTTGGGTGCGATGAAGCCGAAACCTGCCTGCCTGTCTGCCTGTATGTCTGTCTGTCTGTCTCATGGCTGGAGTGAGGGCACTTGGGATGGTGGAGGAGGAGCTGGACGACACTGAAATAACAGCAGATGGATGGATGAGCCACACGGATGTTTAGAGAACCATTTATACATTTTCGCTGGTTTACTGGGTTACAGGTTCAATTTCATCAACTTTTATCAGATCATTTTATAGCAGCCTAAGTAACAAATATGAGTGTTATATTTGTTCTAGTAACGGTATTCCATACGGTATGTGTTTTCATATGTGTGCCAAGTTGTGTGAAGGAAAGTCTACTGCATGCATACATACTGGTCTTAGGTGCAGGCTAGACCCATCTGGGGAACCATGCCTGCTGCCTGCACTTTCTGATGACACAAACATATTGTTTACAAACACATAAAACAACTAAAAGCCATTAATAAATCTGAAAACTCAGGCATAAACACATAAACAAGTGTAGAACAATCAATAAAACAGAAAACTAATGTTTTGCTAACCTATCATGCTGTCCGTTAGCACCTGTGGCTCGATGGGAAGGGTCTGTCCTTTGTCCTCCCCACCCTTAGGGGGCGTAGACCTGTGTCCTGCATATGGCCTGTGCTTCGGACTGAAGCCTGGCAGGGGGTCCCCAGGGACAGAGGAGCAGGGGTTGGGGACGGGGGGAGAAAAAGCAGCAGCAGCGGAGAGAGTCTAAACGAGAATGAGAGGCGATATTGTGAGAAACAGTGGGTGAGTGAAACGGGATAAAGCTCAGTATCACAGCTCACCTGTTAAAGGTACAGTCAGCTATCGCAAGCTAACTGTAAGCTAATAGACTTTTTGTCAAATTCACCAATTATATCCTCGTATTTCGCTATCTTTCCATTCTCTGCGTGTGCTGAAAACATACCCCGGTACTTCTACACAGCCCTGGCTCCGTAAATAGGAAGATTAACAAAATGCAAACAATGCCGCTTGGCTTTACAATGTGTTTAAATGTGTGGGAAGGAGGTTCGGAGGGATATTGTTTGGATTTGAGCTCAAAGCTAGCAAGCGTTCTGGAGAGTGACTGACCCTGCCTCTAAAGGCCACCGCCCACTGAAGGCATCGACGCACGTCAAGAGACGCCAGAGTTTTTGAACTAGTTATTTTTAACGGGGCAGCGTCTGACGCGCGTCGGCGCAAAGGTTTAGAGGTTCTTTTTCTTGTGCGTCAAGCCATAAGCATGCATTGAATATCTGCAGGTTTCTGAGCTCCTCCGTCAATTTGACTTTACCTTTCGAACGTTGTATTCCACCAAACGACAACACCAGTTGGCGGCGGCCTTAAGAGAACAATCTCCAGAATATTAACAAGTTAATTCATACTAAACAATATATTATACGAAAATGTATATTATTTTCTTATTTTAGTTGTTCTCAATTGTCCAAATCGACAAAGCAGGAGATCCCAGTCCTTCACCTTCCCCTCATCCTCTTCCTCCATCTCCTCTTCCTCTCCCTCATCTTGCAGCAGCTCCACCACCAGGGATGGAAAGACACCTCTCCTCCCGTCTACCTCTCCCTCCCAGAAACCGTCATCCACCTGGACATCACAAGCATTCATAATCACTCATTGTTATTAGCGTTAGTATTGAAGGTGGGAATGTGTAAGATCTGAGGTGCAGTCAAATTAGGAACGAACAGTTTGTGAACATATTCAAATGGCTTTGCTTTTGTTTGCTTTGAGTTTGTCGCAAACATTTGCGAACACACGCCAACGGTCTGAGGCGGTAGTTCACGACTAACACACAAGGACATTGGACAAAGGGTGACAGTTTGAATCTAACAATTTGGACTGCTTACACAAAACGTTCAAATGTCATGTAGAGCAAACCCGTTCGCCGCAAACGCTCAAATGTCACGTAGAGCAAACGCGTTCGCCGCAAATGTTCAAATGTCATCAAGAGCAAATGCGTTCGCCACAAACGTTCAAATGTCACGTAGAGCAAACGCATTCGCCACAAACACTCAAATGTCATGTAGAGCAAACACGTTCGCCACAAACGTTCAAATGTCATGTAGAGCAAACGCGTTCGCCACAAACGTTCAAATGTCATGAAAAGCAAACGCGTTCGCCACAAACGTTCAAATGTCACGTAGAGCAAACGCGTTCGCCGCAAACGTTCAAATGTCATGAAGAGCAAACGCGTTCGCCACAAACACTCAAATGTCACGTAGAGCAAACGCATTCGCCGCAAACGTTCAAATGTCATGTAGAGCAAACGCGTTCGCCACAAACACTCAAATGTCATGAAGAGCAAACGCGTTCGCCACAAACGTTCAAATGTCATGAAGAGCAAACGCGTTCGCCGCAAACGTTCAAATGTCATGAAGAGCAAACGCGTTCGCCACAAACACTCAAATGTCATGAAGAGCAAACGCGTTCGCCGCAAACGTTCAAATGTCATGAAGAGCAAACGCGTTCGCCACAAACGTTCAAATGTCACGTAGAGCAAACGCGTTCGCCGCAAACGTTCAAATAATTTGAACGCACCTCTGGTACATCAGGTATTTGTCTTTATTTTTAACGCAAACTACACAAACTAATAAATTCCTATTTGCTTTACTTTTAGTTATGAGGTTTTAATCTAGAATATGGTGTGGAAATGGCCCTATGCTATGACACGATCAGATACCCTCTTTGTTATTGGCACATATTTTGTTTGACCTCTACTGACCTGTCCTTTCCTACAGTGTACCAAGTGGATTATCTCCCCTTCCTGGAATGAGATCTCGTCAGCACTCTGGGCCTTGTAGGAGTACAAAGCTCTGGCCAGACCTGCACACACACGCGCGCGCACACACACACACACACACACACACACACACACACACACACACACACACACACACACACCCCACACAAACACACACACACACACCAAGAAGGTACAGTAATATATAATAATGTATTTGATTATTCTATGTGGGATATTCATTTTGAGGGAAACATTTGTGCGTACACGTGCACGCACGCTTGCATGCAAGCTCACGCACACGCATACAAAGAATTTAATACAGTAATGTAATATAATAATGTCTTAGAATATTCTGTATGGGCTATTTTGATTGAGGGAAACATTTGTTCACACGCACACACACACACACACACACACACACACACACACTGACCTCTACTCATTTCCCTTCTGTTATTTCCAAGGGAAGAGCCAGAGCTGAATGAACAGTCCAGCTGAACTACCCCCTCTGCTGATACACACAGGTACTGCACGTAGCGCTCAGGGACATAGCCAACCTGACCACATGCGTTACACACCTAGAAAAGTGCAAAGATTGAAGGATAGGTTGATTTAAAATATATATCGACTACAAAACAACGTGATACAAGATAGAATAAGCATAAAGAGGTCACAAAGAGTTCAACATGATCAAGATGAGAAACAGTCACACAAAAAGTGGTTTGAGAGCACAGCGGTTGCAGGGTGAGATGGTGTAGCAGACAGCACTTTATGCGCGCTGTGATTGGTCAGAATATGTTTACCTTGAGCCAGTCTTCCACATCTCCCTCCTCGATAACCTGAAGCTCCTCCCCTTCCTTGATTGAAAGCTCATCTGATTGGCTAGCCTACAGAAACGTAAACACAAAAAAAGGAATAATAAAGACAATCTCATTGCTTGTGTGCGTGTGTGTGTGCGTGTGCTTATGTGTGCATGTGCGTATGTGTGTGCGTGTATGTGCGTATGTGAGCGTGTGCGTGTGTGTGCGTGTATGTGTGTGTGCATATGTGTGTGTGCATATATGTGCGTGTGTATGCATATGTGTGCGTATGTGTGTGTGTGTGTGTGTGTGTATATGTGTGCGTATGTGTGTGTGTGTGTGTGCATATGTGTGTGTGTGTCCTACCTCATAGCTGTCAATCACGCGGCAGGCCACAGGATACACACACACTCCAGCGGTGGAGGTCATGTCCACAAAGATGTCTCCATTCTCCTCGTCAAAGTCGTCGAAGTCCGTCAGGTCAAACTCATCCTCCTGCGGCAGACAGACCAACGGTGTTGTCATAGCAACACTCACCATTGCACCAGGTAATTGAATAATATTTATTATAATATATAAATTATTATAATAATATAAATAACTTGTACATACATATAAAAATTCATTAAAATACGTATGTGCGTGTGCGTGAGTGCGTGCATGTGTGTGTGTGTGTGTGCACGCGCCCATACAGAACAGTCCTCCGTAGACCTCCTCTGCTCGCTGAGGCATCTTTCCCTCTTGAGCTCCTCCTCCGCCAGGCCCAGGGCCTCCTGGACCAGCCCTTGCACGGCCACCCCCGCCTGGGCCAGAAGGGCCAGCCGGGCCTCTGCCCGCACCCTGCTCACCTGGAGGGGGCAGCAGATCTTGTAAATGTCTGCTCCTGTCTTAGTCAAAGGATTTATATTGTGTGTTTACAATGTAAGATGTCCTTGAGTGTCTTGAAGGGCGTCTTGAAAAAATATGTATTATTATTATTATTATTATTATTATGATTATGATTATTATTATTATATATATAATAAAGATCAGGGTTCCTCAATCCTGGTCCTGTAGGGCCGCTGCCCTGCATGTTCTAGATGTCTGCCTGCTCCAACACACCTGATTCAAATGAGTAGCTCGTTAAGACATGAGCAAGACACCTAGCCCGAACTGCTAAAAACCCTGAAGATTTTCGTTTGAGCTCGAACACAGGTTGGGAAGCTAGCGGACCAGGAGGAAATATTTGCAGAATATTTGCAGAGGCCCACGGTGGGGAGTAGACAGACCACCGGGAAGACCCACCTTGGCTCTCCTGATGCCCTCCTCCACCTCCGCCATCTTCTGTTCCAGGCTGAGCCACGATTCCCCCCCCAACATCTTCACACGGCCCTGTAACATCTGCACCGTCTGGACGAGAGACACAGAGAGAGAGAGAGAGAGAGAGAGAGACAGACAGACAGACAGACAGAGAACGAGAGAGTGAGAGAGAGACAAAGACAGAGACAGACAGAACGAGAGAGAGAGAGACAGACAGAGAACGAGAGAGAGACAGAGAACGAGAGAGAGAGCTGTAGCCCCTAATCTTTGTTGATCAATCATTACAGTATCAGATTACTTCTTGACAGTTGTCAAACTTCATAATTGTGTGTGGGCAGGACGTATGATTGAATATCATAAAGTTTGAGAATTACATTTACATTTTACATTTACAGCATTGAGCAGACGCTTTTATCTATAGCGACCTACAAACAAAAGTACATTTGTCAATAAATAGCATAGAGTAAATCATACACCCGTTATCGTACGCAATAAACTCTCTGTTAGGTCAATGACAGCAGCATTTCATCAGCCTTAACTATGTTATACATTTACAACATGTGTCATCTAAAACTAGGGATGGCCCAATCCAGTTTTTTCAGTCCCGATACCAATATACAGGCACTTTGGGTATCGGTTGATGCCGAGTACCGATCCGATTCCAGTGTTAAATTAAGTTTTAGGTTAAGTTGCAAAGTAAATGACAGCCAATCTCTATTTTAGGACTTAGATGCATTTTATAAACCTGCTGCTGATGGTGTGGCCTGGGTAGGTTAGACATGGCTGGTGCTTGACAGTAGACCTACCTGTGTAAATTACTTTAATTGGATTAGCCCTATGGATTGGTGTCCAATTGTCACAGATACCGATCCAGCTATTTAAGTCAGTATCGGACCGATTTCTGAACTCAGGATCGTATCGGTGCCATCCCTATCTAAAACACCTGGAAATAATTGTGCCAACAAATTAAACCAAATCTCCCTTCTTGGCATGGTACAGTGTGTGGAGGAACCCCACGCATTACAGCGTCTTCTCCTCACCCTGGCCCCATGGCTGATAATCTTGTAGTCTTTAGCAGCCTTATTGGCCCATTTCCTGGCCTCTTTGTTCAAGCAGCCCTCTCCATCTGCCCCACCGACCTCCAGCAATGTGTTTACCTGGAGAGGAGAGGAAACACCTCCCTCAGTGGCTGGTCAAAATGTAACCAATGTAAGTGTTGAACTTGCTGTCACTGCTAACTAGCTATAGTTGTCATGATTGGAAAAGCATTTGACTTAATAAGAGATACTGTTTTTAACATACTGTTCAAAACAGCAGAACAGTAGAAATTAATAATGACAATTACTGTGTCGTCAGAGAGGTGATGGGAAGAGTCAGAGGAGACATATTATACAGGCTTTTCACACACCTTGTCATTCAGGGCTGGCTGGAAGGTGATTTCTGGAGTTTTGCTGAAGGAAAAGGATTCCTGTAAAATCTGCTGAATGTGCCACTCTCTGGTCACCTGGCAACACAACAGCCAATCCATGTTAGCCGTGAGACTTCATTCAACCCATGTTTATCTTATTATTTATCATATGCATTTGCCACACTGCAGAATTCCAACTCTACCTACTGAGGAAGCAACAGTTACGTCAGCGTTCCAGGAACTTCTATTTAAACATTGCCTACATAGCGTCGGCCTGTGTAGGTGGAGTTCAGCGTTCAGCCATTAATAAGTGTCTCTCTGCAGTAAGCTGCAAACTTTCCCTCCAACTTTCTCCTCTACCTTGCGCTCCGCTCAGCGCCCGTCTCTCCCCTCCACACCTTCACTTCACTTTGTTTGCCTCCATATTTGGAAAGGAGAGGTGAGGAATGTCTTGTGTGTCTGGGCACACACACACACACACACACACACACTGGGGCCTTTGAGGGATGTTCAAGCTGTGGCTGGCAAGGCGGGAGGGATCCCCCCCTCCCAGACACAACCACGCACCACGGACGCACTGTCGCACACTCTGCTGTACTCTCTGTGCGTAGACATGCAGGCATCCATCTCTGCGCGACACAGCAGGGTGAAGTGGCTCCTCAGCTGCTCGTAGAGGTCACCGTCCATACGCTGCAACACGAGAGAGAGAGAGAGCAGGAGGGGAGGGAGGGAGGGAGTCAAGGGACTGACACTTCCCCCTTCATCACCACCCCCGCCCACTGCAACACCAAGACATGATGTCACCACCAAACACTAAAAGGAAGGGGAACTTGTGAACCAGCCAGGAAATTCAGTCAAATGAAGTGAACAGTTGTACAATGTGTGTGTGTGTGTGAGTGTGTGCGTGTGTCGTCTGCGTGCGAGTGTGCGTGTGTGCGTGTGTGCGTGTGTGTGTGTGTGTGAGTGTGTGTCTGTGCATGTGTGTTACCTCTATGATGTGCGGCAGCTCGGTGGTGTAGTAGTATTGGTGGTGGGCGCTGATGGCCACCAGCGTTAGCAGATACTCATTGCGGACCTCGGTCAAGCGGTCATCACACTCCTTAAGTCTGGCACTGAGCTACATGTGCAGAAACACACGGTCACAAACGCACTGTCCCTGCAAACACATCTGAGAGTGGCAGGCAGACACACAGACAGTCTTTGCAGATCAACAGCAAATATAGATACAAAACAGACTATATTAACAGCATAGCATTAAGTGTTGCCTGCTCTTAAAGACTAAGCTAAAATGTTTTGCTACAAAGACAAATATGTTGTATAGACCTGCATGCCTATTAAAAGGATTTAGAAAAAGGATTAGCTGGGTTTTAAATGTGTCAGTCTCTATGTGGCCAGTACCTTAGCACTCATTTTTTGAATGCCTGTCCTGAAGTGGAATATTCCATGGTCACTTTTTCGGGCCCTGGACAGAAACGTTAAAATACGTTTATGACCCACACAGGGCACCACCAACAAAACAGCTAGCATACTCGGTAAACCTGTCATGGGTAGTATAGAAATATGTGAGATTAGAGAGATAAACAAAAAAACATTGTTTTATATTTAGTTGTGTTGTTAAATGTTAAATCGTGAATAGAATCTGAAAATCCTAAATAAAAAAACGACTGACATAAGTTATGATACCACCAGATAAAGGTATGTTTTTGTGAAGCATACAGGTTCGTCATGTATTTCAATTGAAAATATTCTAATTTGTTATTAAGTAGGTATGTATGGCAATTCGTTTTTATTTAATTTAATTTTTTTATTGTAATCATTGTCTAATGCCTGGAGCTTTGCAGTATGTTATTATGTTACAGCTCTTCAAGCGGAATATTAGTTCATCATGATATAATTTCAAAATTAAATTCAAATAAATAAAACCTACATAGTTACAGTATATATATATTGCACCTATGAATAATGCTATATATTTGACTATTATTTTACCTTTATAAACATAGCACATGTATTTGAAAACAATGCTAGCACATGCATAGACTGACTTTGCTTGTGCATCAGCAGACTTCTCTCGGGCCACGTAAGCAATGTGGCTTAGATGGTTGTAGCTCTTTTTGACCCTGTGTAGTTCCCGTAGAGCAGACACCACCTCTGCCTGCACCCGTGTAAGCTGCTCCAAGCCCTGAAATGCAGATATAAATAGACAACAGACAATGTACTGAGTTGTTGCCTCTACATCTGCTGTCAGCACACAGTTAATTATTTATAGCAACGTACCTGCAAACAGGGATGATTATTTTAAATGGCCATGCAAGAGTCCTCACACACACCAAACCCTGGGAACACATCACTCCTACACTGCAACACCTCCATTGGCTCCCTATTAAATTCTGCATTCAATACAAGATCATGCTTCTCACCTATAAGGCCCTTCATGGCCTTGCACCCTCTTACCTCTCCAACCTCATTCACTCACACGCCTCATCCCGTAGTCTCCGCTCCTCAAACTCAGGCCTGCTCACTGTCCCAACATCAAGACTCAAGACCGGGCTTTCATTGTTGCTGCCCCTAAACTGTGGAACACTCTCCCTGCTGAAACCCGCAACTCAGACTCTTTAATAATTTTCCCGTGGCTTAGCCTGGTTTTAGTTTAGCTCTGGTTTTTATGTAATTAATGCTTTTTGTTGAACTACGTTGTACAGTGTCCTTGGGTATCTTGAAAGGCGCTTGGAAATGTCATTTTATTATTATTATTATTAATATTGTGAATGTTGCGAATATGGCTGGTGCTTTATACACATACTGAACAATCTTAGGGACGTACCTGCATGAAGGATTGAAGGATTAGGTTAATGAATTAAGCCCTTATGAACTGTTTCCTTATTTGAACTTTGACCATTTTATGTATATTTTTAACCACATTTTAATGCCTGTTTTTTTTCCAATTCTGTATGTTCTTGTGGGAGTCACAATTATGCAATTAAGCATTTTGAGCTGCAAATCTTGTATGAAAAGCGCTATACAAATGTGCATTGTTATTATTGTTATTTTTTAAATTATTATTATTAAAAAAACTTCACATAGAAATCTCACCCAAATCTAAATATCTTATGTGCTGTGTGTATGCAAGGGGGCGGGGGGGGGGGTTATCTCACCCTCTTAGCTCTGACTTCTTTTGCATTGCGGAGTGATCTCGAGGCTTGACCCAACAACTCGCGGTACTCTTCGGCAGCAGCCAATCGCGATGCAGCCGTTTGAGCTGTGGCATCGACCACTGACCTCCACACGCCAAACACACTGCTGTAAGACACACGCACGCACACACGTGCACACGCACGCACACGCACGCACCGAACATGACACACACACTTTATAGTGTAGCCAAGACAGTCAGCAATTGTATGCTATTGAAATAAACTTCAGCAAATATCTCCTAATGTTCCACGATAGCTGCAAGTTCTGTGTGCTAAAAATAAATCTGGTCTTTTCAACGTGTGGGGTGTGGAGCACCCTATGTAAATGATAAACGGCCGCATTTATATAGCGCTTTTATCCAGCGCGCTTTAGAGTTTTTTTGCCTCACATTAACAAGCCGATGATTGTTGCCATGCAAGGTGCAACCATCCACCGGGAGCATTTAGGGATGCTTACAGGTAGGTCAACACCGGGGTTCGAACCCATGACCACCCAGACCACTAGACCCTTCTGCCCCCCTATGTCATTGAAGGGCGGGGTGATTTTGTTATCATCAAGTTCAAATATCAACAAGATTTCTCCAGCATCCCTGACTGCACCTTTAAAGGAAATATCACCACAAATGTATTGTCTTCGGCCAATCACATAGTTTCAATTAAACGTATAAACTTGTAAACTTGTACTGTGTATATTTCCTTTTCAGTGTGTGTGCGTGCATGTGTGCGGGCGCGTTTGTGTGCATGTGCGTGTGTGTGTAGGTACCCTGGTGCGTTAGCATCAGACCTTCCTCTCTGCCAGTCTCGCTTTTGATACTGCACTGCCAGCCTCTGCAGAGCCTGATGGAGAAGTTTAGTACATTAAAACATTGGCATTAGCCTCAGTTTACATATAAGTGAAATCTTGAAGGTAATTGGACAGTGAACTACAGTTCCATGGATATAAAAATGCTAAAATCAAACATGCAAGCAGTAGTTTTATAATAATAATAATAATAATAATAATAATAATAATAGTAGATTTAATTTGTATAGCACTTTACATTTGAACAAATCTCAAAGTGCTACAATGTAAATTAATAAAAAGCACTGGAAAAACATCAGTAAACAGATACAAAAAGAATGAATAAATAAATAAAGAACAGCAAGTTATTATAAAAATCATAAGCTTTTAGTTTTGCCCACATATAAAGCCACATCAAACCATGCAGAATAGAACCTTTCTAAAGCATACGTATTTTACCTGTCTAACAACATCTACTTAGATACGTGATTGGTTTGTCACACAGCCATGTACGTATTTACTAGTCAGTTATAAAGAAACTGAATTTATTGCCTTTCATACTTAAACATACTTTACACACACACACACACAGATGACACATTCTACACAACAGAACACATGCACACACACACACACACACACACTCCACAGAGGTGGCTGTGGTCACGTTGAGCAGATTTGGCATAAACCGTGAAAAGGGGAATGGAAAGAAAACAAGATGTTGCCTACAGCCACATAAATAGTTCCAAGAGAAGATAAATATTGAATAACCTAAAAGCCTTTTAGGACACTTAAACGTTAATCTCGTGTGTAAATGCTTTAAGATATAATATTATCTTAAAACATTTACTTACGAGAATCATCCATCATGCAGCCACCACAACAACGGTATTTTGTTTTTCAATATTTGTTCAATAATTCTTTCAAATAATTTTCCAAGACATTCAAATTGTACAATGTCATAAGTGTCATTTTCATTTTTTATACCAGTTTAAAAGCAGAATTATTGACTATCTTGCATTGATCTCGGGCATTCTGACAGCTTAAAATGTACAAATAGTTACACACAGCACTCAGAGACTGAAATATCGACACTAACACGTCCAGTTAATGGATGGGTTCCAGTAACACAACTAATAGTGGACCAGAATAGTGCGTGTGCGTGTGTGTGTGCGTGTGTGTGTGTGCGTGTGTTTGTGTGTGTGTTCTCTCTTACCTGGCCATATTCTTTCTCTATAGCTGCCCGCTGTTTACTAAAGCACCTAGCGGAGGGTAATCACATGTGCACAAACGCGCACACATACAGGCACACATGACCGACAAGCAGACAGGCATTTTAACATGTTAGCTCTAACAGCACATACATAACGTGTTTCATCAACACTCTAATACATGGTCATTCTGAATGTCTTTTCATGCTTACAGGAACCACATCTGAACATCTAAAATGTAAGGATGTGGTCTAAAATAACGATAATCTATCATAAAATGGTATGAAGTAATTTTTTCTCAAGAATGGGATGGCCCATGGGTTTGAAGGGAACGTGTCAGATGTAAACCCAAAAGGTGCTGTCTACAGGCTGATATTTATAACAAAGGTATGTGAAAGCCCTGGTGTATTAATAAAGTAACATAGGTATTTCTTCAGATTCTCCCATAAGACAGCATTATGTACTGGATACACTAGAACACATATACTGTATATCTCTATATATTTAGATGTGCTGTCTATTGTTCAACAACAACCTTAGTGGTATATTGGACATTAAGTATCATGGCAGATTCTATAATACGACTTTAATAATAGTGTATAAGTATTTCTCAAAACCGTTAGAGAAATCGTGTTGAGAAATGTGTGCACTCATTACAAAATATGTAAATGAAAGAGCGCAAAACTACCAACATGTTCTATGTATGAAAGACCTGCTTTGACAAATCAACCACGTTATTCACATTTCAGGAATACAGCTCTGGATTTGCATCAGCGAATCAAAATCAAGCCAAGAACACGGTACCTGATCTCCTCCAGCAAGTCTGTGTCTTGCTGGTGTTTGGTCTGAAGTCTGCTCAGCTGATCTGAGAACAATAATTTGACTTGTTGGGTCTCCTTCATCTGCCCTCAAACACACACACGCACGCACACACACGCACAATGTTATGCAGTAATTGTTTAATTGAACAACAGGCTGCTGATTCCAGATGTTCATTTGATTCACTCAAACGGTGTGTGTGTGTGTGTGTGTGTGTGTGTGTGTGTGTGTGTGTGTGTGTGTGTGTGTGTGTGGGTGAGAGTGCGGGAGTGTGTGTTTGTTCTAGATATAGTCACCAAAATGTAGGATTATAAAAACGTCACCCATGAAGGTTTTATTCTACATTTATACGTTTAGCATTTACCTGCAGCAAAAAAACTAAAAGGTCACGCAAGTAGCCTATAGGTTATGTTGTGTTTAGCAATATCATGCTTTAAGCCCTATAATTAAATCGACCTTAATTGTTCATAATACGCTAGTGTTAAAATTCAATAAAAATAATATTGTCTTGCATTTACGAGATGTTGAATATGATTCGCTAATTATATAAAAAAAAGCTTGTCAAAAAGATTCACGGTAGACAACGTTTTTACGATTTTGTAAATATCACAAAGTAGCAAGATTTCACCTCAACTTCAGAAACTGTTATACCAACGAGGTAATACATATAAGTCAAACTGTAACTATACCTTTCTCGGCGGGGACTGCATTACTGGATACTTCAGCCATCAAGTGTCAGCAGTGTCTAAACTGTGGCTTTATAGTGCACACCACTTCCTTTTTGTTTTGACATCTATTGCGTCTCTTTTTTTCCGTCAATTTTGCGACTCTAATCTATTCATCATCCCGGGGTAGCTCATTTTGCATTTCCTGAGCAATGGCGCCACCTCTTGGCTGGTTGAATCTACAACACAGAACGTAATGCAACACAGTTTTCAATTAAATGTTACTGTCAGTATAATTAAATAAATAGGACATGCATCCATGTAAAAACAGGATAGTGTTTTTCACCAAAATGTTAACCATTTATTGTGTGTAATTATTCTGACTTCAATATGCAGATTTGACAGAAAGCTTTACGTTAAAAACGAATTCAAGCCATGTTGTTTGAAATAAATATTATTAAATTATAAAGTGTTTATGGTTATTGGATTCATTATAAATAGATCATCTAGGTAAATGTGCTCTCTTAGCCAAGCTTGGATGTAGGCCAAGGTAAGTCAAAAAGAGTGTGCAACATGTTATGATGAGACTGATTTATAAATATACGTATACATATATTTATAATAAAATATTATATACATGTGCACATTATCCATCACACAAAGGTGAAAGAAGAAGGCTGGATCACCTAGCCTGCAGGTTTGTGAAGGAAGAACTTGAGGCAGGAGATGTCTTATGCGTGACTACTTGTCTGTCATTGGAGCCAGCCAATTTGGGAAAACACTGCATGGCGAATGGCTGTCTTAGTCATGTGATCGGTGCATTGTCATGGCAACATACCCTTGCAAAATCACACAAGCATTATAGATGAAGTTCAATAATGGATCTTGCCTTGAGAAGTTGAAGGCATATGTCCTGTTGGTTTTTGCTATCTTTAATGCATTTAATGAACCTCTGGCAGATGCAGAAGCAGCTGCAATGGTCACCATCAATTTACTGCATCTGATTGTTGCTTGGCTGGGTGTCAAAGATGACGACAGGGAGGCAGTAACCTAATGCCATTGGGGCCAGAACCAGACTGCACTTTGCTGGTGGAGCATGAAGCACAGAATACACACCTGTCATACCTTGGCCTACACTAGCATATTAGCAGTCTGCCAGTACAGTGGACTATAGTTACAGAGAGCCTTGCTATAGAGCCAAGTTATTCCAACTGTTATGACATGTGGTTACGACTAACAGACCTCAGTTATTATATGCACACCAAACAGTTAATGGACATGAACATGTGGTATATGTAATGTGAGAGATATACAGAAAATACATCAAGCTAAATAAAGGTAAGTTAATAATATTAATTTAAAATAATGCAGCCTTAATTAGGATATAGGGGTCTATAAGGTGTGTTTTCTATTTGAGGGAAGCCATTTGGAAATAATTTTGTTCCCAAACATCTGTAGTGATTATTATTATTTGTCGTAAACAACAACAACAACAGCAACAACAACAACTACATAAAGATTGCATTTGTTCCATAAGACTATAGGTCAGTCAGAGTCAGATATTGTCTTTTGTTCTACATGCGTCCCGTAGACTAGACGGTAAAGCCTATGTGTCCGTTCGAAAAACTTCGAACAACCAATCCCATATCAGCGGCGATGCTTTGGCCCCGCCCGTTTGCACACTTTTTCCAGAGCCCACATGTAACGTTATATATTCTTGCATTGTTTCTTTCGGGACCAGCGAAGGAAGAACCGCACCATTGGCATAGAGAGGTTCGATGGATCTCCATTGAAAAAAAAAAAAGAATGACCGATAACTGACTGCTTTACTCTGAAGATGATTGTTAATCGCCTTAGATTTTACAAGTGGATTAATTAATTCATATAGTGTGTTTATCAGCAGCATTGCCAATTTGCATCTGAGGTAGCCTATAATGCCACATTAGAAATGGTGATGGCATGAGGATTCTGCTTAAGATAGATTTAATAGGCTACCACAGCAATGTCGCGGTTGTCGATTGCTCAACCATATGCTGCATTGACTCGTGCTGAAGTGATCCGTAGCCCACTCATTCATTACTGGGTAACCGAGCGACGGTCGGTGTGAGGCGGGGGAACGCCGGTTCTGCTTATAGGCTGCTACAGGAATGGCCGGACGCCGGGGCTGCATGAATTCGCTGTGGTCCGGAACAGAGCGTGTTCGGATCGGCGAGCGACTCAAAGCGACGGTAGCCGGGGTGTTGGAGCTGGAACTGCTCCGGTGTAAACACATGGGGATGATAACTGCTGTTCTGGAACACGGACTGTCCTCCGGTACCGTTGATCCACTGTTGATGGAGGAGAGGGAAAACCGCGAGAGCAATGTCTTAGACGCTGATCAAGGATCTGCGACATCCCGAAGGCAACAGGTCAGTAATTGTGTATGTTTGCATGTAACCCAGATCTCTTGACAAGATTATTAAATATGGATGAAGACATGATGGTGGTCTGCCACAAGCCATTCCCCTGTGTTCCTCAGTAGACAGATTTTTTTTATAGCTGGCGGGTTTGCGCATGCATGGTTTCGCGACTGCTCAATACCCAGTTGATTGAGATGGCGACGGACAGGGTCCATCCAACCGTGAGACCTATAATCGTACAATTGTGTTTGACCGTTGCTTGTAAGTAATGTCATTTTGGTTGGAGTTACAGTAGCGCACACCTGCTGACCTGCTGGTCTGGCACTCAATGTTATGTAGGCTATAAGGACGTAATGTTAAATGAGAGAGGGTCTTCTAAATACCAAATCTACTTTATATTAACAGAAGACACAATATAAATGATAGTGCCTTTTGTATGTTGGCTGGCACGTGTCTCTTGCAATGGTCATTGACTGGTATCCAGTTTGCAATTCTTAACAACTTTTTTTCCCCCATCAATTTCCATGAAGTTTGATGGAAAGCGTAATAGTTATAGTTGTTTGGTTGATTGTTATTTTGGTAATGAAAGGTCTTTGGTTTAATACCTGACATGGGTCATATATTACGATGTAACTACATACTATTCTAACCTCTACTATAGTCAGTTTACTGTAGATAAAAAGCTTCTGTTCTAGGGTACACGTTACACGTTCTCACTAATAGCCTGGTGACATGGGTTTGCTGGAGCATATTACTACAGTACATTGTCTCATTTTACTACATGCATAAAAGTATGACTGGGTATGCATGTTACTGTGCACAGCCTCTGTGGTCAACATTGACAATGTCAAGGTCTCATTTGTGACTGGAGCCATTTTGTCAGCCGTAATCTTTTGTTTTTAGAGCCCCAGGCCTCCATTAAGACACGCATGCACGCACACACACACACACATACACACACACATGCACGAGCCCATGTCTAGCCTTCCTTGAAAATGATACTACAGGTTATGTTGAATATATATGGAGAATGTGGGATCACAACGTGCATTTGTTTGAAGAGGTCCCCTTCACGGTCCTGTCAAGATGAATGTATTCTGCTGGTCTGTGTGGCCGAGGCAGTGTGTTTTTTCACACAAAGACGGACAAATAAACCCAGAAGAAACCAAAAGAGTTCAGATGTGGACCTACAATGACTGGAGGGAATAGACGGTTTTGGGCGACAAATATTTTGGATCAAATGCTATTCCACAAACATATTGTGTAAGCTAAATACAATTAGGCCACATTGTGTGTGTGTGTGTGTGTCTTTCCAAAATCAGACTACAGCTGTGACCCTCTTCCTTTTCATACAGAGTGCAGAGCCAAATCTGTTCCAGAGCAGAAATAACCAAACAGGAAATGTAACTTTTCCCCGGTGCGGTACAGAAACATGGACTGCAAATGGAATGGGCAGCATTCATCTCTGAAACGAGCGCAACACGTTTTCCACATTTTCTACATTTTCTACATTTTCTATTTGAGTTTGAGAGCTGCTTGCCTGGTTCTAACACCACCCACGTAGCTACGGCTCCTGTGTAGGTGTCCCCGCGGTGTATAGACATCCTGCAGTGGTGGAGAACAGCGTTAGTCATCCTCACCTCCGCAGGGGATGGCTAGGGTAAGAGAGGGCTAGCTGGCACGCTGTCCACGCCGGCCTCCACTGACGCGGGCAGCCATTTGCATAAGCGGAGACAAACTGTCACTGTGTTATCGGTGGTCCAAAATCAATGGCAGCCGACGCAGTCTGTATTGACGTGGAACTAAGACAGTGTTCTCTCTTCAGAAATGTAAAATAAATATTAATTTGCGTGTGCGGCAGCTGAAATTAGCTATTTTAAAAAAAAGTAAATGGTATAAGATATAAGATATCATAAAATAAATTACTTTTTAAGAGTAGGTATTAGATGACGTTTGTAATGGTTGAATGACCCACGTGTAATTTGATAGAGCGATGCACTCGTTTCATTCTGCATACAGCTGTTTTTGTTGTTATTCAGTTCATTGCTTGAAAGTTAGATTTACTGCAATTCAATGTCAGTTTAATACGCTACCACAATAATACAGATGAATGAATGTCAGTAGTAGTACTACGGCCAATAGCTGTACAGTCTTTATAGAAGCATAGTAATCAAAGCTAGGAGAAATATGAGTTGTGTGTGAACCTGCCACTGTTCACTGACTGCACATTCTCAGGAAGGCATTTTTTACTGAAAAGCATCACTTTACACGAGCTATTAGCCTGTTTACCAAAGTGACAAAGACTTTTTTATAGAGCGAGCTAGATCCTCCATTACTACAGAATGACTTGTGCTCGATGCTTCAAAAGCACTGACAAACCCTCAACCATAAATATATTGTTTCAGATGCATAATTAATAAAGCAAATATGATACTGGACCATGTACAACTTGTATCATCATGTATTCTTTTCTAAAGTAACACATGATATCTGATACAATAAGGCTATACTTATTCAGAAGAGGCAGAATTACATAAATAACCTAGATACATTGCACATGTTCTGGTGGGGGAATAGTCTGTGTTTCCCCTATGTGAGAGGAGCTCATATTACAAAGGTCTGGCCAGACCCCCACTCTTGTTGTCTCAGCCCACCCCACCATGATTTGATCTTACCTCTCTCTCTCTCTCTGTAACACTATATCCCATAATGCACATTGCACTGTTATGTTGAGGCATTATGTATTGACATTATGGATTTGTAGCTGAATGTGTGCTTCGAGAAGACCAAATGTTTAATCTAGGCTAAAGGCCACGGTGACTTACATTCTCTGAAGTATACCGGTTTACTCCTGGTTTGTACTCTGCTGGTGCATTCTTGCCAGTGGTGAGAGCTTAGATTGAGGCATATGGAAAGTGTTTGTGTAATTACCACTATTGAAACAGTAGATGGTATATACGCAGCGGCAAGGGTGAAGATAGTGTTTAGATGTTTGGAATTAAACACAATACACTCCAAGGCCCTCAAGCCATGTGGATTGCTAACGCTAGCTTTGTTTTGGTGACGTCATGGCTATAGAAGACCATGTGGACTTCTGTGGCACATAAATCCAAGAGACAAGATGGTAATGGACGCTGTCTGTGTGCGTCTACAATGTTCTCTATCGGGTTAAATATATTTAGCGAGGCCGGGTGCTGTGTTGTGTGGGAGCTGCGAGCGAGAGCAGACGACCAGCTGTAGCTATGGAGAGTAGGGGTGGCTGGAGTGATGTTATAGAAATGGGCTGGGGGTGTTTGTCAGGGAAGGCTGGGATTGGAGAGGCGGGGGGGGGGGTTTCTAGATGCCCTTCTCGCTCACCCGGCAACTGGCAACCACCCCCTAGATCCTTCACTGACTCCCTGTTGTTCTCTCTCTCTCTCTCTCTCTCTCTCTCTCTCTCTCTCTCTCTCTCTCTCTCTCTCT
>JAODLL010007526.1:0-31791 GCA_026546735.1 Forbesichthys agassizii
TTACCCCAAGTGAAGGAGTTTAAGTACCTCGGGGTCTTGTTCGTGAGTGAGGGGACTATGGAGCGAGAGATTGGCCGAGCGAGAGAATCGGAGCGAGAGAATCGGAGCAGCGGGAGCGGTATTGCAATCGCTTTACCGCACCTTGGTGACGAGAAGAGAGCTGAGCCAAAAGGCAAAGCTCTCAATCTACCTGGCAATTTTTGTTCCTACCCTCACCTATGGTCATGAAGTGTGGGTCATGACCGAAAGAACAAGATCACGGGTACAAGCAACCGAAATGGATTTTCTCAGGAGGGTGAATGGCTTCTCCCTTATAGATAGGGTGAGAAGCTCAGCTATCCGTGAGGAACTTGGAGTAGAGGCGCTACTCCTTTCCGTCGAAAAAAGCCAGTTGAGGTGGTACGGGCATCTGGTAAGGATGTTCCCTGGGCGCCTTCCTTGGGAGGTGGTCCAGGTACGTCCAGCTGGGAGGAGGCCTCGGGGAATTAGTTTTATTAAGAGGAAGGGTGTTGTCTCCCTTAGAAATAGGGTGAGAAACTCGGCTACCCGTGAGGAACTCAGAGTAGAGCCGGTGCGCCTTTGCATCGAAAGGAGCCAATTGAGTTGGTACGGGCATCTGGTAAGGATGCCCCCATGTTTTAGATGTCTCCCCGCTCCAACACACCTGATTCAAATGAATGGGTCGTTATCAGGCTTCTAACACACACACTTCTAACTTTGTTAATTAGAATCAGGTGTGTTGGAGCAGGAAGACATTTAAAACATGCAGGGCTGCGGCTCTCCAGGACCAGGGTTCCCTACCCATGGTCTATATGGTCTACAGTATATGGTGTGTACACATGGTCTATATGGTCTTCAGTATTTGGTCTGTACACATGGTCTACAACATATGGTGTGTACACATGGTGTGTACATGTGGTGCTCTGAGAGAAGAAACACTAAACGACAAACAGCCCTGACACTGATACAGTATCTGTGAGCGGTCCTCATTGGACAGCTTCACTCTGGGAGTTGTCCTATGCAGCCTCAGCTGTTAGACCATGCAGGGCAGGATGGTATGGCAGTCAGCCAAATGTAATGTTTACACAACGCACACAAGTGTCACAGTGAATTAACAGCCCTGAGACAAGGGGCTATCGTGCACTGTTGTGGTTTGAGCAAGACAGGTAATCAATACTGAGAATCCAGGAAAGGACATAGTATTGCCATGTTTATACTAAAACATAGGCAGGCACCTTACTTGTCATGTACCCTGCTCAATATCTGTCAGGCAAAATCTTGTTACTCCACTCTCCCATCTTCTTACAAAGTGCTTTATATTGACATGATAGGCAATAAGGCAGTATTTATCTGTCAATACTATAATCATTATTTACTCAGGTGTGTGTGTAAGTTGGATGTTGGATGTTGGATGTGTAAGGATGTAAGTTGAGAGGGTAATGCCACTCCTGGTTTTGTTTTGCTGTAGTAACGGTGATGTTGTATCAGCAACTTGGCCTCAGTGGGGCTTCTGTTTTCTGTCATCCCTCGTGAAAAAGAGAATGAGCCACAGTATAGCACTGCCACGCAGCATGTGGTTGGATCAACGTCTCACTCTCTGTGCTTGGTCTTCACTGTTGTTCACTGAAGGTGTTCAATGTGACAAATATGTTCTAGCTATTCTATTCATAATGTGACTCAACAAAACAGATAATAATGAAGGATGAGTTCTGAACAACTACCAATTTCGGTATACAGTACATTATCGAAGGAAGTTAACTACTTAAACATAGGTCAAGTCCTTAGACTCATAAACTGGAGTGTCATCAACTATAGCTTGGTCAAACTAAGTGAACACTCAATTATCTTAATGTTGCTCCCGAGTTGTAAAAGA
Organism: Forbesichthys agassizii; assembly: GCA_026546735.1. Taxonomy (NCBI): domain Eukaryota; kingdom Metazoa; phylum Chordata; class Actinopteri; order Percopsiformes; family Amblyopsidae; genus Forbesichthys; species Forbesichthys agassizii. Next base: position 1,874 of record JAODLL010007526.1, read on the forward strand.
TTAGTTTGAAATTAACAAATCGCCACACTAGTGCAATTTAGCATTTCTCAAACAGTGCCCTCTTTAAGGGTGCTGAACCCCGCTTTGAGAACCACTGCTCTAATTCATAGACCACTGTATTTCCCATGCAGTACACATTGATGGGATGAACCTTCCAAATATCTCTATATCACTTCTCCTGCTAATTGGGTTCAGTTCCTGGCTGGGAAGAAGTATTAATTAGAGACCATCTAGACACACAACAGCAAGTCTGTACTTGGCTCTAAATGTTTGTTCAGGTTGAGGGCGGATAAGATAAGCTCATGAAAAGGAGGTGAAGAGAGGGAGAGGAGAGTTTTTGAACACCTCCATTCAACACAACAGAAGGGGAGGGCCGTTGGTGACCTTCATGAGAGAACCAGAGAAGTCTCACACACTCCTCCGTGACCCCCACTCTGGAAGCTAGTCCTTGTTGCAGAGATAAACTCCAAGAAGAGCTTTATTGTGTAGCAACAGATACACATTTATTTTGTGTCATGAAAAAGGAGGTAATTAAAAGCTGCAGCAGCAGGCGAAATAGTCAACTCCTGCCCAAACTACAGGACATTACTGCAAGTGCACCTGATGCTAGAAGGAAGACCTCTGCTTTTCAGCCTTTTCCCATTCAACATTTCTCCTAAATATCTTTCCGTTTCTAATCTGAGGTCATCAGATTTAGAGTTATATAGAGTTATAAAATAAGTTATAAAAATCGTTTTTCAGGAGGTTGCTGATTGTGATTGGCTGGCACTGTTTTATTAAATATGATGTGGAGCGTTGTAGTTGAGTGTTAACTGAATTGGAATGACATATTGTTTTATTTGATTATATCATGAAATGACTGGTGCAGGCCTTGAGATGTCCAGTCAAGATGAATGTCAGTGTGTGTGAATGATGCCCTGCTTTCTGCAGGACATCATTTACATTCACATTGGCTGCTGTCACACCAAGTTAGTAAGCATTTCCTGGAGGCCATTCTACCACCAAAAGCCATCAGTCAGCCAGACAAAGGCATGGCCACAGTAAGATCTGGCCCGGAGCACAGCCATTCATCGTGAGGGAAGCGCAGAGTCTAGCCAAGCGCTTAATGGAGAAAGAAACTAATCTGTGACTGAATCCTGGTTAATTAGACCTCCATTTCACCAGGGGAGATAAGGGGTAATCAATCAGTCTCCAGGTGGTGTGTCCATGATGTTAGCATGAGTTATGCTACATGAGGCCTAGGCCACCTGACTGCTCTATGTGAGGGCCGCTCCTGTCAGGGAAGTGCTTCAGCACCAAACAGCATGCTGCCTGATGGTCAGAACTCAATGGGTAGAGGTGAATTGTATTGATTACAGGACTCTTTAAACTCTAAAGCAATTCAAATGGCTATTTAATCTACCTCCAGATGCCATCAGACAATGAAGTTTGATTCCCCAAATAATATCTCCAAAACTCCAAACTATAAACTCCAAACATCTAACTTGAATATGCTACTGTATGATGTTATTAAGCTAAAATAAATTATTTACTTTAGGTCTATATTTTATATCAGTTGTCACATTTTTCTAAATGGACTAAAGGTGTAGAAAACCCTTATATGTAATATATTATTACATAATTGTTCATACATATTGTGTATACACAGTGTAACTCACACACACTCATTCAGATTGATATCAGTTCAGCTGTCAGGACCATGAACCACTGATGATGTCAAATGGAATCCTGGGGTTTTGGGTTGTCTCATTGATCCAAAGCAGGAAGTCTTTTCAAAGTACATGTCATGCCAGCCTTGTGGAGCTCCGATATTTCTGGTGTAGCCTACCGATCCACTGTGAATAAAAAGTGACATAATTATGCAATTCTGCGATAAGTGATATTGCAAGGCAATCATGTACAATATATCACATCTTTGTAACATAAAAATAAAATAAACCCTCAAAATATCAGGAATTAAGTATTAAGTCTACTATTTATTTAGTAGTGTTCTGCACATAAACATGTCATTCTTATTACATGGCATTTATTTCTCAAGAGTAGGCTTTAACCAGAGAGAATACTATTTAACAGAGAGGTTCCAGTGGCACTTTCCATCCACACATGGATGGAAAGAGGGGCGCTCCTTTTCACCCTTTATGCGGATTTCACCATATTGCCCATTATTTATCTCTGGGGGCGTTAATGGGTAGCATTAATTCAGTGCCTACGATTAATCTGAGGGCACCACGGTATTTCTGCAGCAAAGTGTTCTGAGGTAAATTGACTGTTTCAGGCCATGCATGGTAGATTTATCTGTCTCCACAGCAAAGTGCCGTCGGTGACACGCCCACGAGACCAGAAGCGTTCCATTTTTGCTTACATGAAATCATTACAATGCTCTTAGAATCTTCATATCATTATGAAATATTTGATTTAACAATGCATTTTGTAACTGTTGCCCATATGTTACTTACGTTAAACCCTGTAACACCCCTTGTTGTAAAATTACAACGTCACTTAGCTCTCCAATATACACATTTACAAGTGTTTCTTAAAAAAAAAACATTAACTATCAATGGCAAGACAATATAACCTATTGGCTATATAAATGTAGTCTTAAAAATAAAAATACACATTTGCTAATGTGTTTTTTGGAGCGCTAAGTGATGTTTTCTTTAAACTAAAATGGATCTTCCAGGGTTAAATCAGTGGTGATATTTAAATCTATTTACAGAGTAAGACTTTCAGTCATTACATATATAATCTGTCAGTCATTTCTCACATGGATTGCTTGTAGGCTACAAATAAGGACGACCGGAAGCATTTTGAAATGCATCACGTTCATTAGATGTTGAATATATAGCCATTTATGTGACAATGTATCGGCAAAGGTTCTTAATGCAAATAAGCCCAACAATAGACAGTAGGCTATTTTTTTCGGTTGTTTGCATTAGCCTACGTTAAGTAGCATAAATAAAACATTGCAAGGCATAGCCAGACACTAGAAATAGCATCTGGGTCTAGGCTACTAGCTAGAGACATATTGAGAGATGTATTTTATACTGTAGTTTGGTAAAGCAGAAGATTAGTCATGGCTTGATGAGAGGACTCGTGCTGCACCCTCTGGTGTGTTCATGCATGTGTAATGTATGTGTTAATAGATAGAAAGAGAGAGAATGGTAGAAAGGTAAAGGGGGAAGGTGAATTAATTAACTTATCACAGTATTGTCTGCTGCATGCAATTCAGAGAGCCTATTATGCAAAGCCTAGTGCATAAAATATTTCTGTAAGTTACTTTTAACTTAGTCGGAACTCTGAACACTGCTTTGTCACTTCTTGACCTGACTGCACGGCTATAATTCATCATAGACTTATCCGAACAAAAGGAAGTGCCGCATTTATCTATAGTGACGGTGCTTCATCTGATTGGTTAATCAGAAATGGGTTTAACTGTATACATGGTAGAATTCTTCTTTCAATCAGGTTATGGAATGGGTTATTCTACCCCTGCTTCGGAATAAAATTTCAATTGGGTTGGGCATTTCTCTTTCATTTGAGGTGTTTATATGGAACATTGTTGAAGAGGTCAAACGTAGGCACTCACCCTGTTTGGAAAAGGGTAGGCTCAGCCTCTTCCATTTAAACTACGTCACGTAAGCAACTCTGTGCTGAATGTCTGATAGTGTGGTGACTGGTGGTACTGTACTGCAGCCAGAAGAACAAGCTGCAATGCACACCCCATTCAAAAATTCCATAATTCATAATTTTCAGGTGCCACACTTGGGCTAATATGGTGCTGCTTCATGATATTATTTTGGTGCTTATGTGCATATATTCTTTCAAACAATGTCAATAAAGCCAGTTTGGATGAAGATTTGTCATGACGTAATAACGAAGTGACATAGTCCTATGCTCGTGCCTGCTGTTGCTCGTGCAGCAGGCATAATAGCAAGCACAACATCGATTATACTTTTAATGTAAATGCTAAATACAATTATACAATTATAACAATAAAACAAAAATCCCTGTTGTATTTTATGCTGTACTACGGCGCACATGCACAAGCTTTCTGGTCGGGGACTCCAGTGTTGCAGGTTGCAACGTAATCTTCTATATGTACTGCTCATATGGCAGAAGAGCCAGGTGCGGTCACACATGCGCAAAATTAACGTGTGACCGCAGCCAAACGATGGCGCAACTCTTAAAATAGTATCACGTGCTTCACTGCGAAAATGGGCAAATACTTTGTAACTACAATATGCCATTTGTTTCCTTGTAGCCCTACGGTATTTTACAATCGCTGCAAAGCGGGAACGCAAGTTTCTTTAGACCATGCGCTTAGCTCGTTAAAATAGGGCCCTATGTCTGATACATATGCCCTTGTAAGTTCAACGACTTTCCAGTGCCATTTTAGTTGATAGATCTATTTTAAGCATTAACAGTAGTCTACTTCTAACAATACCTGAAAACAGCCAGTTGTTATGGTAAGTTTCTTAACAAATTCTTCTGTACACATTTAACGTCTAAATATGTTATTGAGTTAGGCTACTTAGTCGGTGCAAGTCAATAAAAATACTCCTCTCAAGTAAGCGAATCTTGATGGATTGTAGTTAGCCAGCGCTGTTTTCCGGACTTTACATAAGTGAGACTAGTTGATTGGCAGTTGATTGGATGAACCATCTGGTCGTTTTTGCTGTCGGAACCATGGTCGGCACACATAAACAACGCCCGTATAGCTATAAACACGATGCTTATTATAAAGTTCAGTTACTACTCGGACACATTCAAAATTATCCCGAGGCTTTCCAGACTAATTCTCGCGGCAAATCTAAAGTGAAGCTCGCAAGATCAGGATGGTCTCGTGAGGCTACTAAGGCCCTATATGGCAGGGAGTTATCACATGCGCCACAGCTCCTCCTCAATATGAAATATATTTTGAGATAATAAAATGTGGGGGGTACAAAACCTAGGATTTCAAATGGAGAAGCCATTTTACTAGCCTTGTGAGACCATCCTGATCTTGTGAGCTCCAGTTTAATTTCGGGGTCTGGAAGCATATGTCATAAAGGCAGTGCTAATGCATTTCAATCACACTTCCTTACATACAATTGGTCTACCTACCTATACCATCAGTATTACATTTGAAATTAGCCAGAGCATCGGTGGAAACCAAATGATGTCGTCATCTTCTGAAAAACTTCAGCTAGCCGCTTATTGGCTGGTTGCTTGCTAATAGAGCAACACATGTTTTTGCATTGAGTATCTAGACTACAGATACTCGCTGCAAAATTACATTGAAGCTTTGAAGACGCCCCTGTAACACTATTGGGAAATGGTTGCATGCTAGTTAAATGCAGTTGTATCTGCAGTAAATAGGACATTATGTTCAATAGTATTTGTAAACCTTTCCATTTAGATTCAAATGAATCTACATGTATTTGCAAACTATTATCTACGCTTAGATGAACATTAAATGATTGGACTGTAGCCTGACTGTGGAATATAAACAATTTGTTTTGTGCTGGTCTGGAGGGTTTACAGAGTTACAGCAATGCACATGCCTTGCATTCACTTCAGCATGGGTACAATACTTGTTGTTCCATCTAAAAGCTCTCTGCACAGCTGCTAAAACACATTATGATTATATACACCAGTGGAGCGCTGTATCTCAGCCCCACCAACACCACCTACCAACCCCCAGAATATCCTCTACTTGCAGCGCTGTCTGATCACCATGGAAACTGCCACAAAACTCATTTCGCTGTAATTTCATGATGGCTCGGGGGGAAAAAGGGAACAGTATTTGCTGTATGAGCTGTGAAAACATGCCTTTCATACTCTGCCAGAAAGCCCGCTATGCTTTGTCCTCTCTGAAAATATGAGTGGCAGCTCTTTTCTGGGCCTGAGCAAACATCCCAGACCTCCTAAATAACCCCCCACCCACCCACTCTAGGACAGCTTTCTAGAGATGGCGTGGGACGGATATTGATCTGGGTTTAATTAGCTGCCGTACGGCGGTGCAGAAAGATGTTCCGTCCTCACTGGAGAATATGGCCTCAGAGCGTGGTATACTGTATAGCTTGTCCTAACCTCTAATGTTAGCTAACGTCATATGCTAAAGCCTTTATGTCACTGTTGCTCAGTGTATGTCTAGTCTATTCTATTGTTAAGTTCATTCCTTTAATCTGCTGCAGGGCAGCCGACAGGCTGTAACACTGCACACTGAGAAAGGTGAAAAGGCAAATACATACACAATAAGCAAGTGCAGTTGATTGTAATTAATGTAACCTTTATACAAAGTGACCACGACCACCCCTAGCCACTACAATACAGTATGTGTGCAGTTAAAGGTCTCACTGACAAACAGGAAGACTGTGTGTGTGTGTGTGTTAGCCTCCAGCCTGGCTTGTCTCTGCCGTCAAGGCAAGCCTGGTCAAGGTGCAGGACACACTGTGTATCCCAGATGGTTTTAATACAAAGCACATCAGCATTGATCAAAGTGGGGAGGGGTGTTCTCCAAACATCCTGGACAGAGATCTGGAGAGGAGTCCCAGTCCCTGACCTGACGAAGGACGTCCTGTACCTAAATGCTTAACAGGGAGCTGGGAACATGACTTCCAGGTCCCCTGGCATGGAAGTCATGTTTCATTAAACAAGCAATGTGTGAAACTGCTACTGACATTGTTTAATTGACATCTTATTGTAATTGTTCTGTTAATGTTTTAATATGACAGTAGCTGCGGAGTATAACCACAATAAATTTGCTATTTCTGGAATAATTTTTATTTGGTGGATGTTGTTGTGTGAGGATATGGGTTTATAGGGTTGTACAATTTGGGTGATTATATATATTATGTATATATTATAAAGAGAAGTTTGGGGTCCTGTGTTGGAGCTGCTGCCCCCGCGACCTGACTATGAATAAGCGGATGAGGATGATGGATGGATAGATGTATAGATTATTCCTTTTAACGTTTACAGCATTTTGCCCTCTATATTTTGTCAATGTGAATGGATTCTACTTCATTCGATAACTAACATCACCATTTTAGTTTTAATACTGAAGATGAGGGTTTAATAAAATTATCAATAGGCGCCCTATTACTTGGTGTCCAGGGTCATAGTTCCTATTGTAGCTCTGACTGTATGGACAAACCCTCTGTGACATCACCCATAGAAGTTCTTTCCAGTACTGCCTGAACACAAGGGAGCGTTTCAACGTGTTAGTCAGCTCACCCTGACAGTATCCTGAATTATTATAATAATGATAATAGTTGCACCTGATCTAACACTGCGAGCTAATTGTCATACGTTTCAATCAAGGCAATGATTTACGTAAGGTGTATTAATGTTCCATGGCCCTAGGCTTCAATGGACCCTTTTTACCGAGGTGTCTTACGCTAACCACAGTATATCCTAATGTGAATTACAGTATGGGTCCATGGCATATTGATATGCCAGTGGTGAAGATGAAACAAGTAAAACGACCAAGCAACCAACAGTGTTTCCCCTACTATGAAATATGCAGTATATAAAAACACGGTCAGTAATTGCATAGGAATTAGGATGCAGTTTACTTTGACTATAATATATAGATGTGTTTTATTAGATTAAATAAAATACAGTCACACTTTTAAAGTTTAGGTCTTCTACTTCTCCCATTGCTTCACTTCACAGCAAGGCTGAGCCATCCGCTCACCAGGAAACTGAAACGTATAGGAAGGTATACTCTTGCATACCATTTAAACAACTCCTGTCAATGATTTACCAAAACAGATACTGTAACTACTTTATAAGGTTGTTATCTTTAACCTTATCACTTGTGAAGATTAACACCCTACACCAGGGCTATTCAACTCTGGTCCTGGAGGGCCGCACCCTGCATGTTTTCAATCTCTCCCTGCTCCAAAACGCCTGATTCAAGCTTGGTAATAGCCCGATAATGACCCGTTCATTGAAATCAGGTGTGTTGGAGCAGGGAGAGATCTAAAACATGCAGGGTGTAGCCCTCCAGGACCATAGTTGAATAGCCCTGCCCTATACCATGTACGTAAAAGGCACTGCTGCTGTGTAAGAAAAGTTAGATTTCATTTTCTAAAGCAAAAGTATCATATAAATAGAAGTTATTTGGCATGATAGTGGGAAGTTACAGACATGGCTGCATCACTTGTAAGTACTGTGTTTTTTTGTTCTTAATTCAGAGTAAGTGTTTATTTGTTTATCTGCTGTGCTAATTTGCTAGTTAGGTGAATATTAAATAATTCAAAATGATAACATATATAAATGTTAAAAATATAAGATCATTAGCCTATTTTCTCTAGTATTTGTCCTCTTTTCAGTTACTGTAGGTAATAATGTATTTGAGACAGTTTGACTGATAATATGTTCAAATATATACCCGGCAAATGTCCATTAACAATATACTAAAATAACTAATTCTATATGTGGTTTATTTGTATTATTACAAAAACCCAAAGCCAGGCGACCTGATTGAAATTTTCCGGGGGGCGTTTTTTTCGGGAACACTGGGCGGTCTACATTGGCCGCAATGAAGTTGTTCATCTTCTACCACCATGTAAGTTGATTGGCCAATGCATACCACTAACCATGCTGGTAATCAGCATTTTGATATGAATTCACTCAATGATAGATTTTGAACACATTTGTAAACACAATATGAGAGAAACAAACCTTTTGTGTGCAAATGTGGCGTTCAACCGGCTAAGGCACTATTAGCGATATGAGAATTTAACTACGCCACTTGTGGAGATTTAAGTCAGTACTATAATGTCAGAGGTTTCCACACAGGTAAGTAGTGAGCAATGAATGCTACAGAAATGGGTTCCAGGTTATCAACAAGCATTGAGTTTATACATCAATTTAATAATCAGAATATACAAAATTACATAAACGCACTCAGATAAAATCAAAAGCACTGGCAGATATGGCCATCATCAACTCAGATATACATTGAGATCTCCAACCAGAAGGTGGAAGGCCGGAAGCAGAACTGCAGCTAATAAAAGGATTAGTAAAGGCACTGGTTTACACTGCACACACGTAAGATGTATATGGACCACCACACTTGGCAACATTACTAACTGGTAAATCACTCCATACTCAAACGGGGACTAATAGAAGACCCGTAGCTGCATCTGTACTGCCAGTCACACCCTGGCCGTATAACTGCTGCATATGAACAGAAGCTATGGCCCTAGAATAAATCAAACAAGCGTATATAAACACAAATCACAATAAACAAAACCACAAATCAAATATAGCCGGTACAATAGGCTACAGTGTACACCACAAGCTGGTACGTAATTTAAAACCCCGACCAGATGCGGGTACAGTAACGTAGGGGTGCTCACGGCACCCCGAACCAAGGGCAAAACAGCAGCGCACCTGCTATAGAACGCAATTTATATAGATGGCTTTTATTAAATATAACCATTACATTAAAAATAAGTTACCTCTGCACTCTTCAAACAGCGTTATGGCACAGGCACGACCCACCTAAATGCACAATAGAACTAATTAACACTATTCGCCTTAAAAGCAAAGTGTTATTAAAACATTCTGATGTCATTTACCAGAGGATTCCGAGTCCACAATGTTCATCAGGGAATGACAGATGCAGTAGACTACCTGCTCAGCCTGCAAACACAGCCTGACGAACTCACATACCTCAGTGTATATACATAAGATAGGTGCACAGGTGCGTACGCTATCATTGGCTGGCCAATTAGGCTCATAAGAATTAAATATTAAATAGGGAGTCAGAGAATTCTTGAAAAAAATTCTTGAAAAAAATTAGCAAAAAAATGATCTTATCTTTCTTGAGTGTAAATTACATGCTGAACTGCAAGAACAACAACTGTTGGAGAAACACCTAGGCAGCAATGAGGTTAACCAGCCCAGGGTTGCCACCATTTCATATTGTATTTAACATGGTGAGTTACTTTCGGTTACTGTACAGGGGTGAGAACGTTGCATAGTGAATATGCTATGTTAGTAGGATGAATTAATTTGTAATTTACAATTATAGGACAGCAGATCTGTTGAGAGGCAGGTTTACTTTGGAGACAAGCTAACACACACACACACACACACACACAAGCTACATAAGTACTCTTTAAGCGTCTTGCACTTGTTCTGCCCTTGTTCTTGTAGACACAAATGCTGACTCACTTTGCGACCAGCTGTTCTCCCTGTTGGGTCACAACACAGCACAGATCAGGTGTAAGAAGATCTGGGAGGTGGTGGGTAGCGACCGTTACCAGGTCAACAACATCCTGGATGATAAGTACCATCCCTGCAACCCTCACCACATCGTGGGTGATGCCCGCAGAATGGTCGGCCAGGTGCTGCCCTATCACGTTGCTACCAACAACTGTGAACAATTTGTCACAGAGCTCCAATATGGCAAGGCAGAGTCCCGACAGGTGGGTGTCCTGAAATGGCTGCTGAATACAGGGTAACCATGACAATGGCAGTCTTAGCATCTGGACCTGTGTTGATGCAGGGGCGTCGCTAAAGGGGGAACACCATGAATGATTCATGGGGGTCAATGCTGGTAAGTGCCCCTAAATGTTTAGAAAATAAGTTGTCTATACTTTTTTTAATGTTTAAACTGCCTCCGTGTGGCCAGATATGTGTTAAATGTGAAGGTAAAGTTAGCTATTGCAAGCTAATTATAAGATAATACACAATTTTTCAAAATCATCATTTATCTCCTCGCATTTCTCTACAGTAGTTTACCATTCTCTGTGCATGTTGAAAAAATAATCTGATACTTACACAGCCCTGGATCCACAAATAGTAACATAAACAAACAACAAACCGTAGCTCTACGCAGTGCGTTTCAATGTGGGTAGCGACACAGCAAGGGATATTGCGTAGGGATATTTTTTTTATTTGAGCTTGTTAGCAAGCTTTCTGGAGATTGACTGACCCTGATGTACGTTTTGTGTGTTTCTAGACTTTATAAATTACTGTTAGGATGTGGACTTGGTCAATTACTTATTTACAAGTTGGTCGACGCAGATTATACGCAGGTAAAGGTGGGCTCTGCAAGACTAAAGCTTGATTGATTGATTGATTGATTGACGTCTGACGCTTCTCCAGTATGTGTGTGCTTCGTTAATCTGGGACAACTGATGCCTTCAGTTGATTATGGTTATTATGTGCAGTATGTATGCTGCTGCTGATATGTACATGGTGTAATATCATTTTACAGTATGATGTTTACACATGCATTCCTTGAGAATGAGTGGAAAATAAGTCCACATTAGATCTACAGATTGAATATTTTCATAAATAATTTGAATAATAATATTATAACAATAAAAAGGCACTAAAATACAATGTATATATTATATGTGTGTGTGTGTATATATGAATATGTGTGTGTGTATATATATACACACACAGACCACATTATGATTTATTTGATTGTGATAATGTAAATGAGTAAAGACATTGATGAATATGGTGAATTCAACTACATATCAATGGAGGCAGTGGAGTCACAGCTTTGGACCCCTCTATGATATGGCTATATGTAAATGAATGTATGATATATGTGTATTATCAAAACATGTCCATCTATTAAAAACAATGTTACTTAATAGACCGTATGAATACCAAGGTTTATATCTCGTGATGTAAAGGCCAACCGGATCACTTGAAGTCATTTGGCAGTAATGAATTGTTACTTTTACTGTGAAAATGGGCTTTTTGGCAGCGTGTCCATGATGTGTTGGTAACAGCCAGCAGGTCTCCTACACCCTAACACACTGAGTAAACTAGTGGTATGTATTGAGCTGGCCCTGAGTGCCATACACGTGTGTCCTTCCTCTCTGGCAGAGAGAGAGGCATTATGTGACGGAGATCGAACCCCGATCTCCCACGCAGAGAGCGGACGCTCCTACAAGGCAGGCCAAAACCCATGGGCCTGCATCGCCAGAGCGTCCTATGAGGTGTCGGAGAGTGAGGACTAATTTACTGCACAGCTACCTGCTGGCCACAGTTACACTCACCCCCCTAAACCTCACTCTCATCCGGGTCACGGCACCAGTGTGACGGACGATCTCCGTCACACTCGGGGAATCGAACCCCGATCTCCCACGCAGAGAGCGGATGCTCCTACACGGCAGGCCAAAAAACCATGGGCCTTGGCCTGCGTCGCCAAAGCGTCCTATGAGGTGTCGGAGAGCGAGGATTAATTTACTGCAGAGCTACTTCCTGGCCACCGTTACAATTACATATGCTGTCGTCTCAATATTTTGCTAATCTCATGAGTCTGTTACTTCCAAGCCAGTTGGGAAAGCAATCTATACTGTGGGTTTACTTGAGCTACAGTATGCATGATTTTGTCTACTCTGTAATTGTGTGTATGCTTACGTGAGAGTATGCATTCAGAGAACAGTATCCACACATCATGTAACATATAGTCTTGTGTAAATGATCCTTGCTTTGCCAAACACTTGTGTGTGTGTGTGAGAGAGAGAGAGAGAGAGAGAGAGGAAAACTATTGCCATGATATGTATATGTGTGTGTGTGCGCGTGACACCATGCAGGCATACATAGTCACGTTAACTTCACGCTCACACCGACCTCTACACCTCGCACTACAGTTTAACACACTGTGCTTCAAACAGTGACCTTATGTACTGAGTTGCTCCCTGGCACAATCAAGAATGTAAATGCATTCAAATAAGGTGAAACAACCTAATCCTAAAATGGTTCACTTGTTGTAGGAGGTCTGTTTGAGGTCCTCAACACTGCACTAAACAGCTTCATCAGCGGGGGTGAGCCTAGTCTGAACAGTTCCTATAGCAGGTGGGCTGCAGCTGGCACCCTGGCCCCCAGAAAGCCGGCACAGCAGCCTACATTGTTCAGGAGGTCAGTGCCTAAGAGCCCCATGAAATCTAGGGTGGGCTGCTCATGATTGACCAATGGCCTGGCTCCAAGAATAATAGACTCACACAGTCTTTAGGTTACTGGGGCCAAGAAGTGGGGCTTATTGTGGGTGACCATTAGAACTAGGATGGGAATCACTTAAAGAGGGTGAATATGGTCATGGGGTTGTCATTCCAGTGGAAATGGCTCACCATTGTGCTGTAACTACTGGACAACAAAGGAAATCAGTGTGACACTGTTTCCCAGTCGTGTCTGTCAGTTTGTTGTTTACATAAACGAGGTTTAGAAGGGGTTTGACAGGTTTATTTAGTTTGCAAATGTAATTGTATACATCATTCATTTTATAAGTGTGAGGCTGCAGTAGTTTATGGTGACGGTGCTGCCATCTGCTGGTTTCCCACATTCAAAATGCATGTCTAGGTATACCATTGTCCAGTTTTACGTGATGAAGTAATGAACATAAAGTAACTTTAAACTGTAATATGGACACACATAGGCTAATGAGTTTATGAATTTCATTAAGCTGCAGTGTGTAACTTTCCAGTAAGTCATGTTGGTAACACCTACAGTCAATAAGTGGTGATGCTTGGTGAATATATCATTGTCCTGTTAATGACCAACCTAGACACCAGATTATACAAGTGCAAACGGATGGCTTTCACGACTCGGCAGCAGGCTGAATCATTATTGTATTAACTTAATCAGTGATAAATAGTAGGCAATTTCCGGGGAGTTTTCTTCTTCCCTAATTAACTGCATGACAAATAACGTCAGCAGGTTTGGACTCAAGCCATGCTCAGCTGTGTGATTCATGATATCGTGGTATTGGAGTAAAAGTTGCTAGACTGACTTGTGTGTTGATTATTGTCAACAGGAAAGCGAAGCACTATTGTACGGCTGAGCATCCTGTGATAAACATTTTGTTTTTATTTTGTTTAAGAATTCACAAATCACATTATATATATTTTACATTGTTGTCAGTATTACATAAAGGGTACATAAAGCATATATACTGTAGCCTATGTTCTATAAAAAAAAAACAAGTTAAAGTTTCCTTGCATTGACTTTGCATATCATTGACTTTATTGTCAGTATTACTTAAAGGGCTGGACGGTCTGGGGTATTGTAAAACGTAAATCTCTGGGTTAGACCTAATATGTCACTGAGCCTTGTTTGTGCACCTGCTGTGTCAAAGAGGAGACAGCAGTCAGCTTCCTGTCTCCAGCGGGCCGGGGAACAGTAGCTTGCCACCTTGCACCCACATAGAAGCATCACACAGCACCGCTTCATGTTGCATGTGCAATCAGCACCACTGCCAGAATACACCAAGTGTGGTGTATGTGTGTGCGTGTGTGTGTGTGTGTGTGTGTGTGTGTGTGTGTGTGTGTCACGTGGGGAACCATGGTGTTGGACCACCCTAAATGTGAGATTTACTGGACACACAAGCCTCACATTTAAGGTGGCATGCAGGAGTTAAGCCAGCCGCCCCCCCCATCCCCCACCTGCCCTGCTAGTCCTACAATGGGCAGACTGTTCTCAGTGGTGGGGGGGCAGAGGGTGGGGGAGAGTCTGCTCCCTTCTGATAGGCAGAGATTATAATAACAATGTAGCGTGTTAATGATGTTCACACCATTAAATAAACAAAGTGGTTAGTAGAAAAGCCATTAGAAGTCAGACAGGATGACAAAGGTTGTTTAGATGCTGGTTAGCTGCACTGAATCCTAAACACCAAACGACCATCACAGCTGCAGGCATGTTGTATAGCTTCACACTTTAAGAGCAGACAGCATTTGTATTGTGTTGTGGTCTGTAATACACTCTGTATTGCTACTGTAGGCCTCTAATGTCTTGTGTCTCAAATGGATCACTCAACATAAATGGTAATACACTGGTGCTTTAATTCTGCATTGTACCAAAGTGGTCCCTTACCTTTTCATTCTGAAGTGACAGGCAGAGCTGGTTTGGAGTTGGCAGGCAGAATAGGGCAGGGAGAAGGGAAAAAGCCCTGCTTTAAATACAAGCATTATTAAAGTTGGATGGCACATCAGATCCAGGCAGATACAGTTCCACCGAGCACCATTTTAAACACTGCCACCAAATTGAAGATGTGACGAGACCAAATAAAATAATTTCATTCACGCCAAAAAAGCAAGGATATTTAAATGGCATTTTATTGTTGTTGTGAGCGATGTTAGCAACTTTGTTTATGTTCATATTTACGAAGTCAGGGCTGAAAGGTATGCTAGCAAAATGCAAGGAGATATTCGGGGAATTTATCAAAAAGTGTATTAGCTTACTATACCTTTAACAGTAGAGTAATGTTTTATTAAATTAGATCTACAGGTAAAATACACAGTGTACATGTGTATTTTATAGCCTATACATTTACCATTCTGCTTCTTTTCCATTATTAATGTAAATTACATTAAAGGTACAACTTCTAAGTGAATAACTTTCAACTTAATTCATTCTTCATATTTCTAGAAGGTCAGAATTACCAAGAAACAGTAATGTACAGCATACTTTCAACTTAATTCATTCTTCATATTTCTAGAAGGTCAGAATTACCAGGAAACAGTAATGTACAGCATATTGAATAAAATATGTGATAATGATATATTTAATGTAATAAACATGAGTATCCCCTTTCAGTTTATGTCAGAGAATTGTTAGTAAATAAGTCACATTTAGGCAAACAGAATCTCTACCAAAACCACAATATACAATAGGTTTATCCCCCACAAAAAAACTAAGGGGACTGGTTTAATGAAAACCAGAAAGGGTAAGATGAGTATTTATATAAACCTACGTCAGTCATAACATGTATGTATTGTTGAAGTAACCGCAAGCCTACCAAACTACCATATAAAGACAACAGATGGTAATTTATTATTATTGCTCTGAAGATATTTACTTACATTCCAAGATTTCTAATATATCACTAACCAACATTGCCAGGACTGGGGGCGCAAATTATCTTAGGCTATTAAATTCAGCATTCAATGCATTTATTCTAGGTTATTATGACCCTGTGTACATGTAACCTTTTACAATGTTTGTTGTATTGTCCCTGACAAATAAACTAAAAACAAACAAAAGCCAAAACACATGTATTTAGCTAAAATTTAGAAAGCTTCATTCTGACCATGGTGGAACATGACATGAAAATGCACCCAGGATGACGGGTTGCACAGGATTCTGAAATGTGGTTTTCTGTCATAACCATAAAGCAGAAAGTTTTCTAAGTTGTTGAATGAATTTCTTCCTATGTCTGTGCGTATGTATGTTTGAGCTACAGTATGCATGGTTTTGTCTACTCTGTAATCGTGTGTATGCTTTCGTGAGTGTATGCATTAGAGAACAGTATCCACACATCATGTAACATATAGAGGCTTCTTGTGTAAATTATCCTGGCTTTGCCAAATACTTGTGAATTCACTCAGTTAGACGTATAGCGTAAATATTGTATGTCCCAGAAATAGACTGCCGGTAAATGGAGGAGATTGTGTGGGGGCTGAACGGACCTGCCTGTAATATCAACAGGAATGCGTATTTTCAGCTCTAGCTTCACTGATACTGTCATGAGATAAGAGCCAATATAAAGCTGTCTGTGTAATTGTGTAGCTTGACCAAATGCTTCCTCCAGCGCTGGAGATACATCTGTGAAGTAACCTTCTGTGTTCTGTGTCTTTTATAATGTGAAACACGGGGAACCACTACTGTTAATAACCTGGTTAAGATGTTAAGATGCTAAATCAAATGTGGTTAAAAAAATGTATGTGCTGCTTTTATAAATATTTTCCAAAGCCCATGTGGTTTGGTCAGTCAAGATATCTCTCTTTATCACCTTCAAAATAGGATGCTTTCAATTCAGGTACTATTAAAAAAACTAAGCAACCTGGATAAGGGTTTACTTGGTTAACCCTTTGTAGGGCAAGGAACCATATTTGGTCACTTCCCTAAACATTCAAAATGGCGATAAACATATGGATTTCTCCTAGCCATTCACAGAAAATCTGGCTAAGTCACAGTTAGATACACCAGAACATCTGACCAATCAGGAGTTGCCCGGAGCATTTTCAATTCAGTGTACGAAAATATGCTTTTGCCCTCCTACCTACTCTGACATCTACGGTTATAACATCGAAATGAATAAGGGAAGGTCGATGAAACTCACACATAATAGAGTTGAATATCTGTGCTACGTGATGTAATAGCTGTTGTTTGAATAGGATTTCAATAAGTTAATTAAATCTGTTAATGAAAAATGAAGGCACCATATTTGATCATACCATATTGATTATAAGGGCTGTATTTCTTTTGAAAAAGCTAATTGTTTTTAATCAGACATAGATAGTATTTACTAATTTTATTTTTTATACAAATAATGCATTACAACTTAGGATAATTACTTAATAGTGCAACTGCTTCAATAAGTACAATGAAGCCGTTACCTAAGGGACTGGACTGGACGTTGACACGTGAAAGAAAGAAAGCATTAAATAAATTAAAATAAATACTTTAGGTAAAAAAAAGTTTAAAATGTTGTACCAGAGTAGGGCAATGAACCATATATGTCATATTCAAAGTCACTTTGTTTACCTTGATTTGCAGCATAACAATGTTTCATTTTGAAAAAAGTGACAACACTAATAATGTTTTTTAATTTAATATTTTTAATTTTAATATTCTCCAATAACACTAGGGTTGAAATTTGGAATTTCTAAGTATTTCAATGAGTACCCTATAAAGGGTTAAAGAAACTGTTACTATTACTTTAGTTATACACTAGATAGCAATAACAAAACTTAACAAGGAATCAAATTAGCAAAGCTAGGTCAGCTGAAGATAAGTGGGAGAAATATGTGAAGCATCTGGTATCTAGGACACTCTAAAATCTTAAATCTGATTATTACAAAAAAAGAGATACATTGTATTACAGAGAAGTGCATTTGAACACCTTTTTCGTAATTGTTAATAAATGGTGATTGTTTGATCTCTTCAAACCCAAAAAATGTATAGTATGGACTCGCAACCGAACACTAATATCAATTTGCTTGAAATGTCCCACCTAGACACCAGAATCAGAACTTCGAATAACAAATCATAGACTTTATTTTATATTAGGCTACATCAATGAGCAAGACATCTACAGAAGTCTAGGTCCATGAAAATATGAATTAATGTCAAGCATCTACAGTTCTGAATAAAGGTCAGTCATCAGTCGGTTATTATTCATTGTTTGGAAGCAGATCTGCTGTACCTCATCAGTACACGACAACAAGACAGAGAATGTGTAACAATACAATAATATTGTTTGAATTCTCCCACTCATATGTAAGATTCTGGTTTGTAACACCAAAAGACATCTCAATTAATTAATTAATTAATATAACCAAAAAATCTGATTCTGATGAGAATATAAGTTTTGTTTTTTTTAATAGAATTGCACCAGAGACATTAGCAGGAGCTCTTGTACAGTGTAATTTTGATTATGCATGTCTTTCTTAGTATACAAGTGCACCCAGGATTCTTAAAAATAAGATACAGGCATTGCAAAATAAACTGCTGCGGTTGGTTCTTCCATTTAGGACACATCTTCCAGCTCATTTCATCAGTGGTGTGGAGGGGGGGCATTAATTTCAAATGGGTGAGCACATTATTTAGCCTCTAGCCTACAGATTTGAAGTGCACATGATATCCTATTGCTAGCCTCTTTTATTTAAGCAGATAAAGTCAGGCCTAGATATTGATTGAGCACTAGGCCTACAGATAGCATATAGGCCTAGAGTAATTATTAGTTTCACTTGTGGAGAAAAATAATGCAATATGTCACCGACCATGACCCACACACAACTCCTTATAATAGGCTATAACCATAAATGGAGAGCAAAAGCTTCCTCACAGGATTTTGTTTTTCATTTTGAGATTGCCGAACAGAAATGTTGTGATCTAATCGATTGCTGTTGGCTATATTAATTAAGACACCTTAAGCTTTTTCACGTTAATTGTTTTTGAATGTACCAAATAAACGCATGTAAAAGCCTAAATAATATAGCCACAGATATCACCAAATTGGCTACTGGTAGTCTAGGCTAGACCTTTATCTAAACAAACTCCCCTAAGTCTACGTATTATTATCCTGTCTCTGACTATACTTTGTCATTGTTTAGTGGGCATGCTTGCCTTGAAGTAGCCTGCTACCGCAGCCACAGCTCCAGATTTAATTTGATGCAATCCTAAAGGTCCTAAAGGTTCAATTTGAGCAGAGCGCTAGGGTTTTAAACAAACCACTTTCCAATATTCATATATAAGGAAGATAAAAACGTGCATGCAGCATTTCTAGTTCTAGTTACTGTTGACAATGCGCCGGTGCTCTGCCGAGTTGTGCTACCTTGTTGAGATATGAACTGTTTTGTAGCGCAAATCAAGTCTGACTCCTAATAGACTCCTAAATGCTCTGAATGTTAGCCTCCATGGATTGAATTATGGTGTGAAATAAAGTGGATATAGGGAATATAGAGAATTTAGGCTATTAAACGTTTAGTATAACTTTTATTGGAAACAAAGTCTAAGATTATTATTGTGACTTGTCTCCTGCACTACTGTAAGTTTGTAGTGGTTTGTGCATGCACAGAACCCCTAGAACAATTAATTAAATTGAATAGGGAGCCCAACTCAGCAGAACATTAGCGCACACAGCCTGTCAGTTTTTACGTAGTTTCTAGTCTTTGCTAATGATTTAATTAACGTTAATTAATAAATCTTATTAACATAATTGTCTGCAAATGCTTTTATTGTATTCATGTATTATTCTCAAAGGAAAATTAAAATAATATCAATATTAGGGGTGTAACAGTTCACCAAATCCACGATTCGGTTCATATCTCGGTATTTGAGCATTGGTTCAGTTCATATCTCAATTCATTCATATTTTTCCTTTGAACGGTATAATCTGGGAATTTGTTCTGGCCTTTTTACATTCTGGGGAATAGTCTTCTATTTTCTATACTTTCTGCTACTAGATGAAACACTAGTACCAGCTTCTAAATCAAATAAGAACGCTGTTCTTGTTGCCGCCCACACTTGCGCTCTATGCTGTGCCGCCAGCACTATATATAAACAAAAAAAAGATGAGATCAGATTACGTTACAACACCCTGCTAAGGACAATATTCCACTATCAACAATCAACAATATGGACTACTAAGAACACTGCTTCATTGCTACAAGTTACACAATGCAAGCAGACAAACGAACAGTTCGTAACCACATGATGGCAAAACAGACAGCAGCCAGAGACTGAATTTAATATAACCTAGAAAGTTTTGGACAGTTTTTATACCGTGGCGGACATCATGGATATTTTATTGACATGTCAGATAGGTTTCGTGCAAGAGACACCCACAAGAAAGGTAACTGCTGTGTCATGCCTAACTATTTGGGGGGGCATAAAAGTCTATTGGGGGGACAGTGGCGCCAATGCCCCCGCCCCCTCCTCCCATGATGCCGGCTGAGGTTGGAAGAGCTAGTTTCACAAATTAAAATGTTTTCTATTCATAGAATTGTAAAAAATGTTGTTCGAAAGTACCTTTGCAACTATTTTACCAAAATAAGGAAATACCACAAATACACCGCAAGAGGGAGTTTGGAACAGATTTGGTTCCTTTTAGGTTTTAGAGCTGTATGAGAAAGGATACCTTCTTATATACGGCAGCCATTATGTGGAATGGGCAACCAAAGCAATTTAAGATGATTACCTCTGTAGCTTGAAGTCCTCATTGAAAAAATGACTGACAGACCATTTGCCATAATTTAGCAGTAAAATTTATGATTCTGTAATTATAATGTACTCCCATTTTTGTATAGTAAATTTAGCCCAAAATAATTTAACTGGACTAGAAACTATATTGTATTGTTATTTAAATATATATTTTTTAATTAAATGATGTATAACATGTTTGTAACCTGATTGCTTCCTTTTTTGTAGATGCTGCACCCTCTACCACCTTAAAAATAACCACAATGGAATTTAGCTGTTAGGCTCTTTTGTGCTTATCCTTTTGATGTTTTTTTGTAGTTGGGGACTCTCTTGTTAGAGGTGGCACTATTATATTAAAAATCTATAAAGATATCTAATCAGTCTTCAACCCTATCCTGAAGTCAAACTCCTGAAACTCCCAGCATCTGTTTCAAATAGTCTTCTTCTCGTTAAACATAACAATCCCAACTATTGGCACAGCCATTAAATGATGGCAGCAGCATTCTAAGGCATGCATCCTGTACACGACCCTACAGTACAGTAAAGCATATATTCCAATTTTGCCCCATTGTGTTTTGTTGGTGATGCAAGCTAGTGTAAAGTGTCAGCATGGACAAAAATGGAAACTGAAATTATCTATAGGCTTACTGCCAAATCCTCTTTTGCCTCTCTCACATATTCCTATACATGCCATGTGCTTCAGTTTGCCAAACACATCTTTGGCGGTGCAGGATGGGCCTGAGGATTATTGTCATGGCCAACCCCGATATTATAGAATTACAGTCAGACAGAGTGACTCCAGGGGCTGCATGGACTATTATTCTGTGGCCTGGAGCTCAGTGGAAATTGCATTTTAACCGATCATATTCTGAAGGGGAAGTGTACAGCCCAAATATTGTATATCAGTGAGTGTCTCTGGGTTATTAGAAGGTTCCTCTCCTACAGGAACACTGAGGACGGTCTGGACTAGTGCAGACCTGCTCCAGTCTTGATTTTCAAGATATCTTCACTGTACTTATTGTATGAAATGAGCTTGGAGGCTATCAGCGGCCAGCAACATATAGACCATGCTTCATACAATTCAGAGACCAGTCTGAGTCTGAGATCAAACTGTTTAGGACAAATGCTTTGCTAATAGTTATTCTCTTATTTAATGGCTACAAAATCCAAGGTTTCAATTCTGATTCTGATTTGACCTAATACACTTCCACTGAGAACGATGTAGTTCCATCTTGTATTCACACAGTGAAACAGCAGGTACAAAATAACAGCTTGGGCAGTAAGTAGGCTCCATCTTGTGGTAAAACATGCATACTGTATAATCCTAAAATGTTTCTAACCTTTAAACTTGATTTATTACTGGCACTGGACCAACTGTAGGGGGCACAATAACTACACCTACTGAAGGGAGGTTTTAATTAACTGTTCCTAGACAGCACAACTCAAGGCTTTGCATAACATAACATGAGACAGCTTACAGCCAGATCCAGGCCCCTATGAAATAAAGTATTTGCAAATATGTACTACCACCACTACTAAATATAGAGTGAATATGTTTTCAGTCACATAAAGTGGTGATTGATTATTATATTATTAGCATTATTATATTATATTTTAAATTGTATTCCAATATTTCAATTTTCAATCAATATATATATTTACGCAACATCGTCCCAATGCACTTTACAATTAAAACAATAAAATGGGCAATCACACAAGCAGATAAAATAATAAATTTAAAAGGAAACACATTAGAAACATAATAAAAACATCCATGTTACGGGGTTTATAAAGGTGATGGACCTGTTCTAGGGTATGCTATAATAAAGTGAATATGTTTTCAGTCTTTATTTAAACATTTGAAATTAATAATCTTCTTTTACATTTAATGGAAGTCCATTCCAAAGATAAGGGCATAGGCAAATGCTTTGAAGCTTAAAGATTTTTTGTTAAAAGAAGGAATAACCAGAAGACCCGCATAGCGACAGAGAAGAGGGCGAGCCGGTATATATGGTGTAATTAACTCAAATAGGTAAGGAGGTGCAAGTCCATGCAAGGCTTTATTCATTAAAAGAAGAACCTTCACTGAAGAGAGGACAGAATAATTGTTAAATTACATTTTCGTATTTTTGTCAAAATTCTGGCTGCAGCATTCAGAGCAGGCTGAAGACTTAGTAGTACAGCTAGGGAGCCCAGAGATAATGACATTACAGTAGTAATAAAGTCTGGAAGATGCAAATGCATTAATTAAAATGTCAGCATCACGCATTGTTAAAATAGGTTGGATTTAGTGATTTTTTTACTATGCTGTCTTGATATGAGACTGGAATCTCAGGCCAGAATCAACAATCACTCCAATGTTTTTGATGGTCAAGCTTTCAGAAAGTATATAGCCATCTAAGATAACACTCATATTCTCATACAAATGTGCATATTTGGCTTGTTAGTTCTGTTTTGTCAGCATTTAACAGCAAAAAAAGGGAAAAAGGGAAGTATGTAAATAGAAAAATGCATAGAGCCAATGATCGATCTCTGTGGTACACCAAACTCTACTTCAGAAAATTCTGAGATTGTATTGTTATAACTTACACTTTTCTATTTCATAATTATGAGTGAAACCATGAAGTCACTGTCCCTTGGATAGCAATATACATCTCCAAGCGATTTAGAAATATCCTTTGATCTACGCTGTCAAAAGCTGTGCTCAAGTCAAGGAGCAGCAACAATGACATTAAGTCATAGTTGGTAGGTCATTAACTACTCTGGGTAAGGCCGTTTCAATAGAGTGATGGACCGAAAGCCAGATTGAAATGTTTCAAAAAGATTGTTATTGGATAAATAAGACGTTGGTCACCAACCACCAAGTGATTTTGTATTTGTTTTGTCAAGTATTTGATTATTTTAATTGATTATACATTTTGGGTTACCCATTGAATCTAACCTCAAGAGAAAATCATATCACAAATGTGATTTAGTTTTAATACTTTGGATACAATATTTCATACAATAGATTATTAGTAATTGGGAATATTATTTTTTGTACATGTAGCAGGTCCACATGCAGATCTTGCCTACAATATAATTATTCAGTAGATCACAAGATATGTCTAAATTTGGTCTATACCTTACTGATTTATTTCATAATGTTTCACATATTAGATTGAATAATAAAGCCATTGCTGAAATATGTTCTGCTCAGGTGGTTCTAACATGTAAACATGAAGACAAATGCTTTAGTGTTATATATCAAAGCTATCTGAACAGGGCTTTACCAAAAACCAGAGCTAAGCAATAAGAGTAGACTTTATCTGTATAAATAAAACTATGGGCAGCTTCAGGCCAAATGATACACCTTATAAACAAAAGACAGAGACAGCACAAAACAAACCCATGACAAAAACACACCAAATAAGAATATCATTAGTGTACAAAATGCCAACAAAGAGATTAACTGGAAAGTAGGCATACAACTTCTATCAACAGTGTGAGCTGTAACAGCTGAGTTTAGACGTCATATGAATCAGCTTGCCCAACACCCAAAACAACTACTAAATCTAAATTGTTAGCTACTGAAAAATGTATGATGCAAATTGATTTATTGATTTTATTTGTATATTTTTTGGCAATACCTGCCTGGCCATGTAGGTTTAAAATATTGTTTATCTCACAAATTTATTTGAAAGATTCCATTTGGTTAAATTTATATTAAGAATAGATCTAACAAATAAATTACAAAATATATAGAATATACGGTCATGAAAACGAATGGTATTTTTTTGTATTGCTATCATGTATATGATATAAATTGTACAACATAACCATTTACAGTAGCATATATGTAAGGTTTGGATGTAGTCTGGCTATAAATAATCTAAAAGGATATGTACCCTATAAAGAATCTTAGTGATGAATATTCGGTGGTATGGTGGTATTGTATTGGTGACTACAAGGCATATACTGTATATACATGCTTTTTTTATTTATTAATTATAATTTCAGGATTTTTGTGTGACAACCAATTTGTCCTTTGGTGACAATAAATATGCGGGCACATTTGTTCCACTCAATAATAATTCAACTTTTACATTTCTTTATTTCACCTTTATTTTTTCTAGGCAAAACAATTAAGAACAAATTCTTATTTACAATGAAGGCATATAGCAATACACATTAACTTGTGGGGAAGGGAGCAAAGGGTAAAATAAAATTAAAAACAGTGCAAATGCATGGTTAAAAGACTACATTACAGAAATAGAAAAACGCATTCAACAAAGAGACATAGGACAACATACATAACAGCAAACAGATAAGAATAAGGGAAAGGAGCGTAGATTGTTTTACACGAATAACGAGAGCATCACAGTAGTGCACAAGACACACAGGACAGGACATCAGCAAATTCATGTGATAGTGATTTGGTGTTTGAATTAAAAAAGAAATTAAGAAATATATCAATGAAGAATAAGTAAACAGACAAATGTATTGACCAATTAACAGTTTCATAATAAAAAAGTGGATATAGCCTAAATTAAATAGAAAAAATATATACTTAAATCATCAATTAATTAATAAAACAATAAAAAACAGCCTACATATTTTTCCTAATGTAAGACTGAAGCGATTTAATTTTCCCATTGCCTCTTCTCTTCTCCTTGATGTGGGGGGTGGGGCGTAAACTGTTATCAGTCATTTCGAAGTAGTCCGGATTTTTGAATCTCGTTCTAGCCTAGCCTATTGAATTATTCTTAATTTAATTGATCAATACATAATTTAATAGACAAATCCTAAATAAATATAGGAATATATGTGTGCGTACTGTATGTATGTAATCTGCCACAAAAATGTATTCTTCTTAAATATTACAATAATCTCGAGCCGAGGCCATTCAAAAACATCCCCACTACAGCGCGACACCATTCCTTTTGGCACTAGCCATACTGCGGGACCTCCACCTGCTCCTACACGCCCAACTGCTTCTCATCACGCCCCTGTTATGGAGCGCTTTTCTATTGGCTATTGAGAATTCGTCCGCGGATGGATGTGACTACTTTCAAGCGTGTATAAACTTAAAAGTTCTCCAGGTTTGTCTTCCCTTGACACTTGCTTGAATTCCATTGCTGCTTCCTCCAGTACACCGTGACACCGAGACGGTAGCCTATTGTTTACCTCTCGTCAGGGACTTCCCGTGGGGAGTAATGAACTCCATTGATCCGCAAGCCCACCACACCTCCACATCCGTCGGCTCACTACAACCCAAGAGCGCACAGGAGGCCGCGGACATGGCGGTGTACTGCGACAACTTCAGCATGTACCACCACCAGCAGAGCCTGCCAGGCGGTCAGAGAGCATCCGGCTACGGCCTGGGGGACTACACCTCCTCCCCCAACCCTTACCTGTGGCTCAACGGGCCCGGAGTCAACACCTCCGCCTCTTACCTGCACGGCAACAACGCGTCCTTCATCCCGCCCTCATATGGCTCCCAGCGGCAGTTCCTCACCAACTCACCAGGGTTCGCGGGGCCGGACCTGGGCTGGCTGTCAATCGCCAGCCAGGAGGAGCTGCTTAAACTCGTGCGTCCTCCGTACTCGTACTCGGCGCTGATCGCCATGGCGATCCAGAATGCGCACGAAAAGAAACTGACGTTGAGCCAGATCTACCAGTACGTGGCCGACAACTTTCCGTTTTACAAAAAGAGCAAGGCTGGCTGGCAGAACTCAATCCGCCACAACCTGTCACTCAATGACTGCTTCAAGAAAGTACCGAGAGACGAGGACGACCCAGGTAACCTGCTCATGGAGGTTATACATTGCGCGTGTGTGTAGGCATTACTTCGATTCATATAGAACTTCGATTCATGTAGAACCATTCACTTCATATTTAAGGATATTACTGTAATGCCATTTGTACTGAGAGGTCAAAACACCAATAGCCTACTCTGGCAAGGGATATTTTCATGGCCAAAAAGTCTTCCTAATTTAGAAAGAGTAAACATATTTATTGGGAAGGGAGGGGGTGGTTGTTTAAAATAAATATTTTATATTTAATCAGAAAATGTTCTTAAAAAGAATCAAAGATACACCAAAACTAACATTCTGAGCAGCATATAAACAACTTTTAACATGGAAAAGTTACAGTAATATAAAAATAGAGTATTACCTAATTAACATATACATCTTATTTCCAGGAAAAGGGAATTATTGGACATTGGACCCCAACTGTGAAAAGATGTTTGACAACGGAAACTTCCGGAGGAAACGTAAACGCCGTTCAGACTCGAGCAGTGTTGGAGCCACAGTAACGGGTGCAGATAAAGTTGAGGATGGCAGGCCTTCTGTGACAGCCTCCTTGAAGTCCTCACAGGACAGCCCTCTCCAGATGCTTGGTCCCTCTTCACCAGATATGGAAGCCATGAACGACGGTAACAAAAGTGTGTCGTCATCTCCGCCTGGACTGGCCTCCACTACTTCCTGCTTAAATAGCTTCTACAGCAGCATGTCAACGCTGAGCTCTGTACCTGGCAGCAGGCAGGGCTCCCTGGGACTGATGAATGAACTGTCGAACAGGAACATTACGGCTCTGGGCCCGTACCACGCCAACCCCAACAGTCATGGGCAGGACACTGGGGAAACAGACCACACGGACGGCCTTCATTTCAATCGTGGAGTGTATTACAACACCATCAGCAGTGGACAGACTGGACCATTCAACAGTCATTTCTACAACACCTTCACTGTCAACAGCTTGATATACCCCAGAGAAGGTCCAGATCTATAGTGCAAGGTCTCCTTTGTTAGGTCACTTCCACATGCTTGTATTTAACCAAGGGCTTGAGGGAAGAATATTAAGTCAAGTGGCCCATACACCCTGTTCTCCAAAAATCACATTCCCACCCCTCACTGTAAGACTAAGCTCTGATGAACCTGACCTGGGACAACAATATGCTAGAAGAACATGTTTGTTCTTCAATCACACAATCACTTATATTTTATAAACATATTTTAGCAGTTTTTACTTCTCTATTACTTTTACACACTTAACACATCAAAGGGTAAAGTTGTTTATTTCAACTATATGTTATTTGTTCAATAAAATTATAAACTGTTGTTATATTTGATTATACTTATATAAAAAATAACATGCCAAAGTTGCTTTTGCATAATCAATTCCCAAGGGAATTCAAGGGTAATGTATGTGTCTGTTGCCAAAATCAGTTAAACAATATCAAATAATATTACATTGATTTAATATGCATAGAACACTGGGTCTGGTTTTGTTATCTTATTTCTCTACTTTAATATGCTGACTGGAACCATTGTTTGGCCAATTTATGTATATACATTTGAACATCGTTAAGGTGTATCTTTGTAAATGACAAACATAGTTTGTAACTATTTATGATATTTATGCTAGATACATGTTTTACTAATGTCTGCATCTATGGTTTATAGGCGAAGTCATCAATTAGGTTGCATAATGTAACAAATAACAGTTGTGTGTGTGTGTGTGTGTGTGTGTGTGTGCACATGCGTGTGTATACATATATACTGTGTGTGTGTATATATATATATATACTGTATATACTGTATATACTGCATATACAGTAATATGTGTGTATATAAATTGTATATAATGCTATGTCATTCTCTCAGGATTCGATGTGACAATCATTGAATTGCTTTATCATATTTTAACTTTACATATGCATATAGTCAGTTTAAACTGTCATCAGTAATAAATATTATGTGGTTCCCTTTATGATGTGGTCATGTATTATTTTGTAAAAAGACTGAAGAATTTTAGAGATTTAAATAAAACCTAAATGCTTAATCAGTTCATATATACAGAATATTTTCATTTGAAATTATATAATATATTATTTTAAAAGTCTGTATAATTTCTTAATTCCCATTTCATGAATTATTGGATGTATTGTTTATCTTATATAATATACCGGTATTATATTTGTTATAAGTTGCAATGTTAATGTATGTGCACATTTAATGGAATACACTATCTACAATGAATATTTAGTAGAAAAAATAATTCAATGTTTTCTTATAACATTTTTATATTTGGCAATATGGTAACATATTATTACAAATATTAAATGAGAAAAAGCAGAGGAGTCCCCATATAGCAGATTTCCCACTAATTCAGACTTGCATGCAGAAATACTGCTGGGAAGAAGGCTAGAGAAAGGACAAAATGAATGCTCACACAACCAAGTTGACAGATGCCTTGATGCAGTAAAACAATAGTGCTATTGTGCTACAAGCTTCAAGACAATCCACATGTATCAATTAGGGACTGTGTGCAGATAGGTATAGACACCCTTTTCAACAGTGTGTTCCAATTGGAGTGGACATTTTATTTTATTGTTCCTGGTATGAAATGCGTCAAGACATTCCCTCTTGAAATATTTACCACCCATAGCATTTTATAAACATTTTATTACCACTGTTCTGCATTTATGATATGCATTATTATGTTCTCATCATCACAGACAATTCTTAGTCTGTTCATTTCAATGTCCGAATAATTTTAATTTTAGGTTTACATTTTTATTTTTAAATATCAGAATATATGCCACACGTATGTACACGTGGTACAGGTCACCGAACCGCAACCCCCTCTCTACCACTACACCTCGATATCCTGTCCATGAATATCACAAACAGGATTGGTGATAAAGCGCAGCCCTGGCGGAGACCAACCCCCACCTGAAATGAGTCCGACTTACTGCCGAGAATCCGTACACAGCTCACGCTTTGGGCGTACAGGGACTGGATTGCCCTTAAAAGGGACCCCCTCACCCCATACTCCTGCAGCACCTGCCACAGTATCTCCCGGTGGACACCTTATCGTGGTGGAGAGTGGGTGCCCTTATGAACCTGAGGGCTATGTTGTCTGGAGCCTTGTGCTCCTGGTAGGGTCTCCCAAGGCAAAGTGGTCTCAGGGGAGGGGCCAGACTACGAATGGTTCAGAAGACCCCCATAAACAACTTAAAAAGAGAAGGAGTTACCCTGCCCGGAGGAAGCCCGGGAGGGCTCGCCGGCGAGCGCCTGGTGGCTGGGTTTGCCACGGAGCCCAGTCAGGCACAGCCCGAAAAAGCAACGTAGCGCCTCCATCTCCATCCTATGGGCCCACCACTCATGGGAGGAACCGTGGGGGTCGGGTGCGCTGTCACATGGGTGGCAGTGAAAGTCAGGGGCCTCGACGGACCAGACCCGGGCAGCAGAAGCTGGCTCTGG
>JAODLL010007535.1:0-31790 GCA_026546735.1 Forbesichthys agassizii
AAAGCACCGTAACCTAAAGTGTTTGTAGTTAATGTGGGGCAGGCTGGGTTATGCGGAAGGTTGTGGTTGTACTGCTAACTTCCGATTAAACGGCTACAAGCCAAAGAGTATTCCTGTCCCCTGGTGAATCATTACAATATTAACCTTATTTCTTTATCTTTGGTTCTGACATATGCATCCTTCACTGCAGTAAAACCAGTCCACATGATGCCAGTTCACATGCAGCAGCAGTAGGTCTGTATGACGACAATAGCATTAAAATTCCCCATGCACCTAAGCAAGGCACATGCAAATAGCCTTTCTTTAAAAGCCTTCTCGATAAATGTATAATTTAATACTGTGCTATTAATATGCACTATGTGTCTTTCTCAGCATGGGAGACTGTTTTAGAAAATGTAAAGTGATATGTTTTTGTACAGGAATATGTTTCTCTGTTAATTATTTAATGAGTTAATTGTATGCTATTGACTATGTACAGGTGACACATAGTAACCTCTCACAGAAATACTCATGAACGACAGCTAGAAGAATACATGCAAACACAGGTTCACACTGTAGTACTAGACTGCACTTAATTACAAATACACACACTAGTGTCTAATGTGTACATACAAACAAACGTTTTATAAAGTTTTATACTTCTGTGTCCTGCACTTTGTTTAATCTCATGTCCTCACAAGGTGGCAATGATCACACACCTAAAGGACTGAGGGAGCTGTAAACTAGTACAGTAACCATTCTTAACAGCATTTTATTGGAGATGTGGGCATGAAACTGATGTCACATGGCCAACTAAAGGCATATCATGCTGTAAATTACACTGCTTGTAATACATTGTAAAAGGCTTTGAAAACAGTTGTGTATTCAGCTAGTGACACACTGGAACCATCACAGTTCCATTGAAATTGACAATTCTTTGGTATCACACCCAAGGAAACCACAATAGGTTGCCTAGATACCAAATGGAAGCTTGTCCACGAGCCTTTGCATAACATATTCATTTATATAAGAGATTTCCGTGTTGATAGTGGAAAAGAGGCATAGCCACAGGGCTGGCCCAGATGAATTTGTGTTGTGTTTTAAATAAGGCCCAGTGAACTGCAATGGCCCATGCAAACACACCTAAAAGGAACCGTCTCCGGTCAAAACACAGAGGACAACCACAATATCCAGTCTCCACACGCAGCCTCACTATTTGATTTTGTATTTTCATAGAATTTGAATATTTGCATTTGCTTATATGCTTATACTTGTACTGTATAACAACAAAGAAAGAATAACCATTGTATTGTATTTATGGAAATATAATTATCATTTGGGTTTGAATGTGGCCCATATGGGGGACTTAATTATCATTTAAAAGAAAATATCAATTGGTCGGTCATGGCATACCCCTGTTGCTTTGGACAATTTCCTCTTCATTTAGTGCAGAGACACTTTGTATCACATCATAAAACAATATTTCCACCATCTATATCATTCCCTAAATAGAGCTAGCATGCAGGGGATATGAAATGCTATGGCCCCAACTAGTCTAGCAGAAGTCTAGCAGATGGCCAGAAGCTTGCTTAGTGTCTAACTGGAAACACTGTAGTGTAGGCTACTATATGCCATTTGCCAACCTTCCCTGAGACAGAGAGAACAAGATGTGTTAAGGGATTGCTTTCAAGCTGTACTTTGTTATGAAATGACATGTCATGAAGATGTCAAAGCAACCAATCGGCTAATGTAGTACTACTAAACAATGCACTTTCTCTGTTAACAGTTAGTCTACAATAATCCAAAGTGATGGCGTCTATACACTTATGTTAATGTTACAATGGTGAAAAAGAGAATTTATAACGCTACATAATATAGCTACATAATATACAGTATTAGCCCTACAGTATTTTGCTGGTATAGTGATGGAACAAACAATTAGAATAAGGGATTTGCCTTAACTGATAAACTCAATGTTTTACATTTCTTTTCCCATATTTATACATCTGAGTTATCTGTTTGCAGTTGTGTTGGTATACTGTGTGTACGTTTAAAACCTTGTTTCCAAAATGTCTTGAATCTAGAATTTCTCCCTAGAAAATGAATCCTCTTCCATCCCTAATTGATAGACCCAGTGCCCCCATTAGCACTGCACGTTGATGAGCACAGTAGAGAGACAAGAAACCATAATGCTTTTTACCAGAGGTTTCTGTGTCCCATTGATCCCTCTGGGCCTGATTAGCGACGAAGGACTATTTTATCATGCCTTTACTAGAGGATATCTTTTACACACAAATATGTGCAACTCAAAGAGACCAGCTGCTTTCTCCGGTTATCTCACATAAGATGTGTATGATAAAACATGAAGGGGTAAAAGGCTATATTGGCTCTGCCCTGGTTTACACAGGCTGGGAAAACGCACCATAGATTAGCGTCGCTTCCAAAAACAACAGCAGGGCTTTCCGGTACCTTCTATCAGTGCAGGTTGAAGAAACAGACATTGTGAAAGAATCCTTGCTTTGGGGATCGTGTGATTTATATAAAAGAATATAGTATATTCTGTATATACAGTATATGAACTGCAGATAAGGCTACAGATAGTCATTTTGACTGATGACAAGACAACACTTTGTTGTCTTGTCATTTCACAGTGACCAGTCCATGGCTCACTGTGAAATAATACGTTTAGTCAGCCTCTTGATATGCCAACTATACGGTGGATGGATTATCTTGGCATCGTGTAGTGCTCAGTAACATGGATTTGAATAAATCTCCACCAAAATAAACCCGTTTGGTGCAACCTGTTTGTCAGATCCATTACTTTAACTCATGAAAAATGTGATAAAACTGGACACTTGGATGAGTGAAGCATGCTTTATTGCAACACTGTGTGTGCTTATTTCAATTGTCTGCCTGTAGTCATTCCTTATATATCAGACTGGTCCCCTTATAGTTACAGCAGACTCCGTCTCACCCGTGAGATAGCAGGAAGCAGCTGCTGAACGGATCATGAAAGACTCTCGTCGTGATTTTATCTTTTCACACTTCTGTCACATTTCCTGTTTTTAAGTGTTCGCTTTTTTCTTTCGTCATTTTTCCACAATATTTCTATTGCATCTTTTTTCGACTCACCTGCAATGTTGTACAACTGGTTAAGAAGGTAATTCACCGATGCTACAAAACAAGCATTTCTTTATGCAAAAAAAAAAAATCTTTATTTCAGGAGCAGTGTCACATCATTTGCACATCTTTGTTTTATTTTTTAATTTCTTATTTCACATGTACAATTGTAAATGTAAATGGCTGTAAAATATGTATTGTATCTAACTGTATTTTATTATATAAAGCAAATATATTGATTACTGAGATTAGTTAAAGTGACCTAACAAGCCTATTAACTTAAATATTCCTGTATTTTCTTTCACTACCAGTGACCTCTAAATGTCTGTGACCGTAAACGTCTATTACTAACCTGGGGGTCAACTCCAAAGGATGTGAAGTCATTGTTTTGCATTCCATACCACAAACCATTGTTCAGTCAAATTACTTCCTTCTGGTGGATGGAAAGTGTGTGTTTAATTTGCACATCATTGACTGGAATACTTACTGTTTGCGGTTTGCTTGTTATTGAAAATACAGTATGTCTTACATAACCACTGTAAAGCAAAGATTCTGAATACTAAATATGACAGCATCAGCCTCCAGGACCACGCCTGCGATGTCACATGCCAAAATCCTCCCAGATTGGCTAAGCAAAGGGAGGCCCTCTTCTAGTACAATGGAGCCAGTGTACACACTGCCAGGCGAGACTGGAAAACTAGCGAAGGAAGAGGACTAGCTAAATGTATGTACAGGCGGCGGAGAAGGGAGAGTCAGTTCTGAACAGTGGGTGGAAGAAGTGTCAAAGCATACCCCTCTGGTGAGACATTTGCCAAGCTTGTCAAGTCTCTTGAAACAAAAACAACTGCAGCTATAGTTTTACATCCCGAACAGTAACAATGCTTCTCTACAATGAAACAAACGTCTGCCTCATAGACCTGTTGCTGCTTTATGCCATCGTCACCATACATGCAAAGGTCCCAGCTGCCGTGACGATATTATTTGATGGAATTCCTCAGCGGCCGGCGCACATTCCCACATAATGGAAGGCCACCGCAGAAACCATGCCGAGCCTATCGCTTGGGAAAACATTTTCTCTGCTCTCGCCTTTTATTTGCTTGGCGGGGCCAACCAGGAGATTGTTTATGTTATGGGGATGTGGTTTCCATGGAGACCGGAGGTTCTCAGACTAACTGCATTCCATGCTATTTCTAACATCTTAATTCGCTTTTCATATTGTCTTGATGAGACAGATGTAAGTAATTTCAATACACTATACCATTTTCCAAAGGTGTAGAAAAAAATAGCATGGAGAAAAAAACTATATCAGGCGCACCCTTATCTTAGAACTGGACCCAAAAGCCTCAACCCTTCTATTGAATTAACATATTATCCTCCTTCGTAACCGTGTCAGAAATAAATACTCTCCAAGGGATTGTATTAAGCCTTGTAAATATTGTTGAATAGCCAATACCACAGCAAAAACAATCTATAAGATGTTATCTTGCATTCAAATCATAGCATTCTAAGGATTTTTGAAGATGCATTTGATTGGCAGTTCACACATTCATATTAAATATAAATATGGCAAGGAGAAAAACCTCAATATCTGGTGCCCTGCACAATATCTCCATAAACCTCTGTGTTGAGTCAACATTCAGACTCAGAGAGAATCCGGGCCACCATAAAACGACCACATCACACAATAATATAATTACAATGTCTCTGGTTTGGCTTGAAAATAATGGTTTCTTTATCTGAAAGGATCTGATTTGAGGGGAAATATTAGAAAGAGATCTTGGCTGGCAAAAATTTGGTCCGTCAGAATAAAGTCCAGCTGCTATACATGTGAGGTATTATGTGTTTTCCTATTTTTTATTAGTCAATTTAATATCTGCAATAAAAATATAAGAACTTATATGACTTGAAAGAGTAAAGATTCTCTTTTCCAGACTGTTTGAATTGGAGAGCTGACTCACAGGCTTGCTTAAGTGGCATGTTTTATATTGAGAAAAGAATGCTCTATTCATATTTATAGAGAAAAACATCAACAACAAAGTTACATCAAACTATAAGTTTGGAAACAGATGTGTCAAAATAAAAGCCAAACCCATTTCACATTAAAAATCAAATCAGTAGCCATAGCGATAGAAATGTGCACATTCTAAGGTTTAAGCAGTTCCTGAAAATCTACAGATGAATCAACATCTGTAACAGTGATTTAGTGCGGGGCCAAACTGAATCTAAACCAAACTGGCCAAAAGACTGATTGCTTCTCCAGCAACACAGGCAAGGATACCATGAGATCTGTAACCCCGCCCTATTATTACACATATTTCCATTGGTTTGCATAAATCTCCTATTTTGTATAGACATAGAGTATACACTCACCCTGTTTCAAATTACCAGCCTACCATTTTTACACTCTTATTATTTATTAAATTGGAAAATAGGGAATAATATGATTAATTGTTTGTTTATACTCTAATAAAGAACAGTGAGAGTTGTTGGACACCTAGGTGTACATTGTTTTGGTATCTGATTTTGATTGAAGACCACCATTAATAGAGGCCATTATGCATGACTCTTTCAATTACCGATAATTCATTCTATCTGAACTGTTCACAACCATAATAGAATAAATCTGAAGAAGAAAAAACTGCAAAGTCAAAGTGCAGAAACAATGGGAGAAACATTTTTATGTTCTGCTGTGATTGACGATGTATTGTATATCATGCTAGCATTTATGGGTAATCTTGCTAATTGATAAAAAATCTTTGCCCTATAGTCAAAACAGTAAAATTATGTTATTTGTCTTTGCAGGGCAGATAGACAAAAGTCAAACTGTTTGCTTTGCTTAGCTGTTTTCTTCATTACAATTGAATACACTTAATTATGTCATTATGAGAGCATGTCAAATCTAGATCAAACATTGTCATTATATGCAGAATTATACAACCCCAAATTGTATAGGATACTACAGTACAGTGTATCTATCAGGGTGGACTAACTCAATTATTGATAAGTAACCGTGAGACTTGGTAAATGTTATAGCTCATAAATGGTCACTGTTATGGCTGCCTGCCTTACTGGGTTTATGAGGAAACGCAGAGTACTACAACCATGTCATTTTGTGCAGTTTGTGAACCATTAAACCAGCAATGGATTTAAAATGAGACTTATGTGGCATATACTGGATAAAAATCTATCCATTCAAAGATGTTGGTCCATGATTACTTACAGTGTTCAGAGTTGAAAAGCAGTTATATCTGTGATTAAACCATGCAGAAAGAATCAAACGAAACCTCTGCGTAATGCAAAGGAGGAGTGGTCAGTAAGGCTAGGCTTTGCAAAATGTGGGTTTGTCCAGGGTCGATTTTCAGACCTGCTGAGACCTGATAATAACGTGTACCTAATTACCACCATTCACATTGCAATAAAGTATTCAAGAAATAGTCCTAATCCTCTATCAACATGAAGTAATGTGCTTTCTCCAGTCCAGTAGCCAACCACCGAACAGTGAAACAGGGCATGTGGGTTTAAACTGTCTACCATTGAAGGCCAGTTCTGGGATCTCAGGATCTCGGCCAAATCCACAACAAATCTCAAACAGAAGCCTGATGTCATCTTTACATGGCTGTCCAAAAAGGGTCCATGCCACGACAGAAACAAGCAGGAAATACATATTCCTAAGAGAGCCGTCTGGAAATAAAGCCTCAAAGGCAACTTGGCATGGGAACAGTTATTGGACGGACATAAGAAGCCAAGAACTGTATAAAATGGATTTATGAACCATCGTAATCACGTTAAATCAGGGATTGAGTCTACCAAGTGCTCTCCTACTATAAATTTAACAGGCCAAAAAAATGTAAGGAAAGAAAATACAAAATAGAATAGGTGCTGTTTAAGTATACATTTATTTCAGAGTACTGAGCCATGACTGGACTTGAGAGTTTTTCCTATGCCAAGTCCATAATGTGGTGAGATGGGACACAGTTCAGTTCATACTTGATCAAACCACTACAAAATGTGGGGTTGTGTTAATGTGTTGCCAGCTATGTGACACATAATTTGATCAGACTGGACCTTCGTAAACAGGTATATTACTAAAATACTGCGTTAGCTTACAACTCAGACAAAAATAGTCATAATTAGCAGAAATCCAAACATGTTTCTGGGAATACTCAGAACATAGCGCTGGTCAATATCCGCCTACTTGACAGGCAAGGAAGTTTG
Source organism: Forbesichthys agassizii (assembly GCA_026546735.1). Classification (NCBI taxonomy): domain Eukaryota; kingdom Metazoa; phylum Chordata; class Actinopteri; order Percopsiformes; family Amblyopsidae; genus Forbesichthys; species Forbesichthys agassizii. The sequence goes on from JAODLL010007535.1 coordinate 7,315, forward strand.
ATTGACATGCACAACGACCAACCACATAACTCATTGACCAAGTTGGACGTTAAGGAATCCATTGAGAAACTTAAACAACTCTGGCTGCAGTTGCCAGTCTAAATCTGTTAGATAAGTAGACTACGGTTGATGCTTAAAATAAATAGAACAAGAGAAATTAGTGCAAACACCCATGAGACAAGAAGCGCTGGGGAAGTGCACGTCTGGAAGCCGAGGGCGGGAGCACGCATACCCCGGTAACGGTGGGAGGGAGTGAGCGGCCCAAACCGTTACGACTATGGAGTCGCACCAGAATTACGGACACACACTTCGTTACAATGTTAACAGCCAATGAAAATCGACAACCACATAGTTGCTTAGGTGTGTGCTAATGGACCTCAGAGGCTAATACTATAGATAAACAAATCATACGGAGAAAGAGAATACCTAAAATAATTGTTAAATTAAAAGTACACACTACATATTTAAATACAATTAAATAATCATACTCAGAAGAGTAAAGAGTAAAACGAAAATGGAAAGCCACAATGTCAGTTCTGACAATCCTGGTGTCAGGACAGAAAACTATTAATTAAGCGCTATTTTCCCATTAGAAATAGCACACAACAAAATGCATGTAATTACTTTTATAGCACAAAGAAATTGTCATATTGTGGAAAAGAGAAGTATACACTCTACACCGCATAGCCTAATTATAATCATGTCTTTCATTTGGCTATAGCTATTTAGCTAATGACTTCCAGCACGGTACTGCTTTAGACAATGAGCTGTAGGTGGTATTGTAACATCCAAGCAATCTTTTTATGTTAATCCTAATCTTTATACTCTTGTATTAAATGTGTGCATTTGGTGCAGTGGTTGTTTCGGCATAATAAGACATTCATATTTAATGCCCATAAAATATTAACCACCGTTTTAGGATCAAAATATATACAAATCATTGTTCTAGTGTGCTCTGTCCATACTGAGTGCTGAGGCTGTGTGACAACAAGGTGCATTATGGGGCTATCGCAGCAGAGCTTTCTAGGTTAGGTAATGCTGACATGTTGCATTAAGACAGGTTATCACATGGCATGTTCTGAGAATAGTCACAATAGCTGCCAGAGCAATCCAGACAACACACCCTCATAGTTGAGGACAAAATATGAAATTATCTAATACCAAGAAACAAATGATGGTATAGGATTACAGTACAACAGGACTAAATATGCAAAACACTGTAAAAGCTCACAATAGGACACATGGGATCACAAAACTGAATGATGTAGCATCAAAACCAGATGTCAGTGATATACAGTCTATTGGGAAACATTTTTCTCCAAATTTGTCAAGACGGCAGGCTACTTTAAATATGCACCTAAAGTTTATATCGGCATGCATAATTTAGCTTTAACATGTCTAACTGGTTTAACACGTCACTGAAAGTCTCATACCGTATCTCAGTCAGAAACACACAGTACAGTGCATTTCCTGTTATTGAGGAACTTCAAGTTGCCATGGTGAACGACACAAACACAGCAAAAATGCTTACCAGTTGCCAAGGAAATAACATTCACCACATTGTTTATTTGTTTAAGATTCTTTCCTAACAAATGCTTCCTGCCACATCTGTAGACATTTATAAGTGACCCATAATCACAACAGTTTAGCATAGGGCAGTGGGTTTAAATGGTCTCTTAATCTGCATTCTTTAGAGAGAGAGAATACTGAAACTGTCGCATTGCCTTTGTGCTTGTGTTTCCAAAGTATCAAACATATAATATCGGTGGATTCAAATGCTTTATTGAACTTTTTTAACCCATCTTTGTAAAACTGACACCTGTGTGTGTGTGTGTGTGTGTGTGTGTGTGTGCGTGTGCGTGCGTGCGTGTGCGTGCGTGTTAGGCATACACGTCATGCACTCCATGATGTATATTCATTTTGACTGGGGGCCATTCTCTTTCACATAATAGTTAATAATGCTGGAGATGTTATTATGTTATTGTGCAATCGAAGACCAAAGCAAAACAGGATAGTCAATTAGACCTATACTCTATTTTAAGATGCAAAATCTCCACATAGGGTTCCAAGTTCAGAAAATGTTTTCAGCAAAGCACTAATGATAACAAAACAAACATGCAATGTAAATATTTCCTTGACTCCAGACATTAGTACAAGTTGTCAGGTCATAAAAACAGGCACGTGTTCGATTTATCTGAAGAGCTCAAAGGATCGGTTCTCGTGTTAAACACTGCAACGTGTTGAAACTGCTTTGGCAGGGGCAAACAAGAGGATGAAAGCTTTAAGGAGTTTCTCTGATGACGGAAGCTACACAAATGACTCCACAATGATGGCAGTGAGAGTGACATGTCCATGTTTGGCAGCAGCTTGATTAATGAATAATCATTACCACCACGCTTTCACGTGGAACACAGCAGATGGTAGACGACAAACAGTTTGTGGATAGCACGACAGGACAGCAAGAACACAACACAAATGACGTTAGGTTGCTGTGTTGACGACAAGTGATGTACAAAAAGTTTAGAAGTATAGCTTCGCGTTGTCTATACCTACCATGTTTTCTCTGTGTGTGAGGGAGCTATGTAACATCTGGTTTTAAATTCCTTAACGTGGACGGCAAAAAGGTAATATTTTAGAACTTTTGAACTGCATTTGCTGTTGCGTGTTTGCCCTCCTGCTCTCGTCCACTAACATGATATCTGGATTGCAGTCTGCCATGTTCCTATTGAATGCATTGATATGTCCTGTAGTGTATTCATTATTGTTTCTTACTGATAGTCTAAAGGATACACATTTTAACCAAAAAGAAATTAGACCTACAGGCCTACAGATTTGTATTCACCAACTGCATTATAAATAAGATAAACTTGATACATATAGTGTATCAATACATAACCCCTCAATACAATTTATTGTAAGGTTTTCCTTTTGTGTCCCCATATAATAACAAATAGAGAGGTTTCCATCCGGTGATATCATTGCCAGTGCTCACTGATTGACGGCACCAGTGTTTGCAAAGCCAGTCTGATTAAGACAAGCTCTAATGTGGTACCACTAATCACCTTACCAACCACCATCAACATGGCTAAGTAGCTCCCTTCATCTGAGATCACACAGGGCACTCATGTGAAGGCCCCATTGCTTTATCTGCGGTAATGGGAGCATCAAATGAAAGCAGAATTGAGCTAGCAATGATTAAAAAAGATGTGTCTGTGGGTTAGAGAGTATATAGAGTATATAGAGTATAGAGAACTATATGTAGTATGTGAAACTGACACCTTTTCTCTATATGAATTGTGGCGTCATGACCGTTGGTGATAGCAGGCCTCCTACACTAACGAGTATAGTAATTCATGGAGCGTATCTCCTCTTAAAGGGACAGTTCAAAATGTTGATGTTTATTCCTATTTACTCACCAGTGATTTTGCATAAGTAGTTTCCTTAAAGTTATTTAGCCATGCTTTGTGCAGTTTTTGTACCAAGACATTGAGCTGTGAATTGTTTTTAAAATAAGTATTCTTCAGTGATTAAGGGGAGGGCCAATGAATGGGGAATGCTATAACCATATATTGCTATGGCTATAACACAAGTGCACCTGTTGAGACCAACAGTGTCTTAACAAGGCAATGTGACAGCCGGAGCACAAGTATTTCATTGTATTTTAATACTAATGACAATAAATCTGAACTTGAACTTGAACAAACCTTTCACATGCGAGGCTGTTGCAGTGCACTGTACCTTCCTCCGATCTATGTCCTGTGTCTTTTGACCTACCTGAGTTCCCTGACTGCAGCTGGCTCACAAGGCTTGTGCAGGAAGGCCAGGCCGATGACCTAGACCTGGCGTAAACACAAGGGAAGAAGGAACAGGCCGGCTCGTGTGGAGAGAGTGGCTGGTGAGAGTAAACCTGTGACAAGCCACACAGCTATGGTTCATATAGTGGTTCATATATGGTTCTTGCTGCAGCACGTCACAGTCTGAGATACTAATGACACTGTAAGAACATGCTGTATGTACATCAGCCGTAAAAGACCATCCACACAGTCATGTGGTGTTTAATTCACAAGAAATGCAACACATTTAAATAACATTAAATCATTGAGCAGGAGTGGAACTCTGGAGCTGCTCTACAGCAAAGACGAAAAGTGAAAAGCCCCTGAAATCCTCTCTCTTCCCATAATTGGAAAAGCAGAGGTCTAAAGTACCTCCATTTTCTCTATTTTCAACATTAATGTTCAAGTCTCCGAGTGGTTTTTGCATTTGTCTGGTGTCTGGCGTGTGCGTTCAAGGATGCACAGTAAAATACACATGGAATATACTGTATCACTACTCACGTTAAGAGTGTGTGCTTATACATGAGACGTACATCCTGCCCATACTCAAACCAGAAGGACTGCCATTCATAATTACAGGGCACTAACAACCTCACAGACCACAAGTGGGCAGGGCATTGGGTCCCCACTACGCAGTAGGTTGCAGGGATGAGCTCTCTGAGTAATCCTAGGACAGGCTTGATCTGAGAGCCAGCCCAGATACGCACGGTAATTACAGCTCAAATTACAAGGCCACACACTCAGCCCTCACAAACTGAGTCAACATAACCTGCTGATAAATCTGTCACTCCATATTATTAATCTTTCACGGCCATTATAGTACACCCGTATTTCATCCGAGGAGGTTGAAATGGTTTTCAGCGTCGACGAGGGGACTCGCTCGACAACATCACTATGAAGGTCAGGTTACAGAACCACGTCGGGCAGCCTATGAAGTCAAATGGCAGCTGGACACTGCCTCTCTCAGAGCAGAGGGCAGTCTGTCAGAGCCCTCTGGTTGCTGTAGTGATCCCATGAAGGGATCATTAGAGGGCTTGCTATCTGAGTCAACGCTGGTGGAATAAAGGGACACACACGTCACTACTGAGTTGAGAGTGTATTGTATAACAATGTCAGACCTTTACACTGCGGTCATTTCAACAAAAACTAAAGGCTTGTTCAAAGAATGGCCATGTGGTTTACACACGTGTGAATAAAAAGAATACATGACAAATCACAAAAAAAAGACACACAGCAAAGACAGAGATGGTTGTGTGTACATTTTGTAGCACACACACACACACACAAATGCTCCCAAAAGCATTATTATTACCTGTTTAAACTCTCACTGTATAGTGTGTTTTCCTCACGAGGACATTGGGTGAGTTTTATCATTGTACAGAGCCCATCTGACAGGCTATCTGAACTAAGAGTCTAAATACAGAGCTGTCACCATCACACAACAGGAGCTGACAGCTATTGTTACCAACAAGGTATACTGTATCATGGGTGGATGTAAGGTTGTTGTTTTCACACTTGACCTACAGTATATGGGATTCTAGAAATACTACTAATAACAACAATATATTTAAAAAGTGATTTTAATCATAAGAGAGTGCATAGGCTGGATGAGTAATATTGTAGCCATCACTGCTCAATAATTGATGTTGATGCAGCATAGTGGTTTTAAGATGATTGAGAATTATGCTTTTCTCTTATCCCTTTCAGTTTAACTAATACTAGCCTACAGATAAGGTATGCATAGTACATACAATATACAGTATAATAGACATACGATTTTTACTCTGCATTATAAAGGCCCACCCAGCAGCTGCATGGAGTTATAAGCAATTCATCAGCTGTGAATACATGAGCTGAGAGATACATTATGTTTTAGATAATGAATGTGAGCTGAGAGCAGGCCAGATAGCAATACATTAATAACAACTTCGACAACACAGTGCCCGTTACATATTTATGTACAATATGCTTTCAGCAATTAACATCTCAACTTTTATTGATACTGTGGAAAAAATGCTTTGTCAATCTGTGACAAAGATAGGATACATGTGAATGTTTCATGTAGAGTCTAACAGACTCATACACTTCATGCATGCTGCCTGAAAGTCATTTTGGAGAGTGAGACTGTAGTTATTTTAAGTTACAGTAAATCCTAGATTTTTCTATATCATCATAAGCCTATCATATCATGTTTTCTCCTCTCTCTCCTCTCCCACTCTCCTCTCTCTCTCTCTCTCTCTCTCTCTCTCTCTCTCTCTCTCTCTCTCTCTCCCCCTCTCTCTCCCTGAAGCGCACACACGCACACATACAGTAGACACATGCTGTCACATTTTGTATTGAAGCCGCTCCCTCAACTAAAAAAATAGTTGAGCTGAACTATTTCCTGAGTGGTATAAATACTGAATGCCGCTCACATTTGCACTACAATAAGGCGTGGTCACAACCAACAGGTGGCATATCAGATAAGGAAGGATTTAGTTTCTCCCGGAGAATATATTATCTTCAACATTCAAAATGCCCAAGTGCCCAAGTTGCCAAAAGGAGGTTTACTTTGGTAAGTTAATTTTCCTTTCTTTGCGTTCTTTTTTTTTCTTGGTAATTTTTATGCGATTGTTTTTATTGCCAAAAGTCACCTGCTTGAAGGAGTCCGTTGCATAGCTATTTAAAATGTAGCTATAATTAAATGTACTCGAATCATGTCTTCACGAAGTTGTGCATGTGCACTGTATGAATGTGACTAGTGTCGTTACATTTTATCAGGAAATAACGCGTATTTCCTGATAAATGCATCGCGAAATTTTTTTTGAAAAAACATTGTTTATACTACTACAATTATTTTGTAGTAGTATAAACAATGTTTTTTCAAAAAAAAAACATTGTAGTAGTATTGTCATTATTAATTACAACTGAAAATGAACAATTATTGTTGAATTATTATTGTCATTATTATTTGTAGCCGAATTCAACTTTAATCTATATAGCCCTATTGCCTTTTGTTTAATTGCATGATGCATCTGCTTATCCCAGGGTTAGAATACATCTTAATGTTAAAAATTGTGCTCTCTCTGGAAAACTGCACATTATAGGCTATACTATGATTGATTATGTCACATGAAAGATAACTTGCTCGAAAAAAGGAGGGTGTGTCTGTAGGAAAGAATCATTGTCCCATAATCCTCTAGCACCATCAAGTCTAGTGTTTGTCTCCATCAAAGCTGCACCAATTGCAACATCTGGAGAGTTGTGTCTTAATCCACTTTCCACAACATTTCCAGCCAAGAAGCAGAGAAGAGCAACGTCTCTCTGGAGACACAGAGGCGTATTTTAATACAATGCCCCTGTTCTGTTAAGTCAGTCAGGTTAATTGATTCTGCGGTTGGGGACACATCGTTTCCATTCAAATGCTTTGTTCCACAGATAACTTTATGCCAAAACAAGCAAATACAAACTGGTCTTCTAAAATACATGGTAAAAGAGCATGGAAAGCTAGGGATAGGGATTTCTTGCTCTGCAAATCAGTGCTCGCAAGTTCCCTTTATGGCAAACCTTTTTTTTTATTACTTTGGCATGCCTAACTCACTTGCAGGGTAACCTTAATTGGAACACCTCCATATATCTCAAAGAAGAGCAGAGTTTCTGCTGTATTTAACTTGAGCCTACCCTACTTTATTACCAACCTGTGCCCTTTCACTCAACAATGATCTACCTTGGCAGTGCACCAATGACTTCACTACACAACTCACAGCATGGCTCCTTATTATCACCAGCCTGACTCCATGTCTTCACATCTGTCTAAGCTGAAGTTAGCTCTCAGATGGAAGCAATCACGCTACCGCTGCCTACCACACAGTGAACGACAGCAGGGAACATGGTCTGCTTCCACATAAACAGAGGGGAGAAGACATTAGAAACGCACACCCACCCACATGCAGGCATTCACCCTGAGAGAGATGTTGGTCTACTCTTGTGCTGTGATCAAAAAGCATTGTGTGAGCAGAAAGTATGAATATTGGAGATGTTAGCAGCTGGGCCATTCTGAGCGTATTGACGGAGGAATCACAATTCAGCTAAATGTTTCCCTGTGTTTATTTACGATACGTGATTCACAGCTTATTGAACATTTCATGTTCTACAGAGTAACAAAAAAAACCTGTAAATGTAAGTGCATTCCACCATGGGCAGCATGCTTGAGACATCATTTGAAAATATATTTGAATGTTACGTGTTTAAGGACATTTCTATTAATCTTTTTTGGATGGAAAGCAATGAATGCTCACACAACAGGGATGTTTTTCCATTTTGTGTGTGTGTGTGTGTGTTGGAGGGTCTCCGTAATACTGTACTTCGTGACTTGATTCAGAGTCCAGATCAAGTTATTCCGCGTTCTCTCACGGTCCTGTCACAGCCCATTTGTCATCAATGATGACAAATGGCTGAAGTCCAAACACATGTGCTCACTTTAAAAACATGCATAGAAGAATGAAAGAATGAGAAATGTAGGCCTCAAACAAACATTTATCCAAGATCAGGACAGAAGATTGGCCTGGTTCCAGTGGCTGGTTATTGAAAATAAATATAGTAATAGTTTCAGACCAGATATGAATCCTGAACTCAGATGGGGACCATTGGGCAGAAAGCAGTACTTCCTTGTTACCCAAATACTGTTGATGAAAATATTTGAAATGATTTGGTGTAGCTAATGGGAATGTTTCATTTGTGCTGACAACCTTAAAACATATTGTATGAGTTGAACTAAGCGGGATTTTGAATTCATCCATTTAATATTATATCTCTCTGTGACTTACAGACTTACTGTGACGTTCATTTTATACGTTTAGACTCTTGTATGTGTTTCTGCCGACAGCTATTATGTTCCCACAACTTCTTATATGCAAAAAATGATCATCCTCCACGTTGAAGTTGAAACTATTCCGCTCTTGACATGTCCTATTGTTCCTCTCTTCACTGGCCAGTTGTCCTCACAGCACAAGCATCACATTCCTCTGTTGGCTGGATGTGTCCTATAGTAGCCGACAACGGTCCAAGCTGTAATACATATCTGGTCTCGGAAAGCTCAGGATCACATGACGCTGTTTCCACTCCCTGCTTTAACCATCCTCCTGATGAAGCGCTCGTGAAGATCATCCCAGCAGATAATGACCACCTTTATCATATTTTATGATGCAATGGGGGATGCACATTCCTCAGGGGCTGTTCCTCCGTAGGAAGAAACACACCCAAACAATTTTATTGCACTTATCTGCTGTGAGGAGAGGAGTGGTGATTCTGACCTGCTTGTTATCTCCTAATGTGTATGGCAATGTGCCCACATGACAAGCCTGAGCTTATCCCGTGAGGAGTATGTGTGGCCTATGGGTAGCCTGCTTTGTGTGATTGTCTAGTTTAGTGTAATAACTCTCGGATGTGACGTCTGTTCTACAGCGGAGAGAGTGACATCACTGGGCAAGGACTGGCACAGGCCTTGTCTGAAGTGTGCAAAATGTAACAAGACCCTTTCATCTGGCTCACACGCAGAGGTAAGACGCCCCAGGTTCCAGTACAAGCGCTTCACAACAGATACAGTGAATAATGTGTTAGTTCACTGCACTGTCATATCACTATCATTGTTTGAAGCAATGCAAACTGGTGCTGATGGATCTGTGCTTCTTTCAGCATGAGGGCAAGCCATACTGCCATAAACCATGCTACGCTGCAATGTTCGGACCAAAGGGTGAGTGACACAAGAAGCAGGGTCATTCTGAACATTTTGTCCTGCCTGACATACAGGAAATGACATGGCTGTATGATTGATCATTTATTGTATTATTCATGATGGAGATGTTTCAGTGTGTGCATCATTTCTTCTTCGGGCAATAAATATCTTGTTTCAGTGCTTTTCTTGTGATCTTAGTGAGTTCCTGGGCTAGTTTCTGAAGGGTGTCAGTTACCCATTGCATTGTATTGTTTCAGTAATTTAATTTCCTCGTGAAGCTTGATATAACACCCCCACCCCCTCCTTCTGTCATACAGGATTTGGACATGGTGGAACCGAGAGCCACACATTCAACTAGACTTAACCAGGTAGAGTATGCTCTCATTTTAGCATACATTAGCATGCATTTCACTTCCATAAAGATCATATACATTTAGTTTCCGGGTATTAATGTACAGTGTGTGCTTTGTCCTGTTTGTCAGGTTGATGTTCCACCCTGAGGCCTCGCATGCATGGAAACATCACTCAATGCCAGCATCCCTTTTTTCATCATTCTAGAAGTTATGTGTTCTTATTTGTTAAATATCAATCTGAATACAGACAGTGGTCCACTCCAGTCTTTACTCATCTGGATATCGCAACAATGTTATAAAACATTATAAAGGTTTATTTATATATCCTTCGTTTTTATTGTTTCCTTTCATTAAAATGAAAGATTTTTGTCCATAGTGTTCCTTAGTAACAGAACAAGTGTCCATGGTCACATTCCACAATGTATAATCAATCAGCCACCTCTAATCAAATAGATAATTGACTTTAGACTTAGAATTTAGACACGTTGTTCATAAAATATGAATTGTGAATATGAATACAATTAAAAGTGTAATTGAATGCAGCACTGCACTGTCTTGTATAGTGTCTTGGGTCAAAGCATCCTTCCATGGTCTGTCAAATGAACTGGTCAGAATAAATGAAGACTTATCAATTGGAGAATCTATAATGTAATTGCAGACCATATTAATATCTGTTGTCAAGGGCTACTGTGGGTTTTGAAAAGGTCCTTATAACTCATGCATAAATATAACATACCTCAAACACATTGAAATGATGAAATGGACATTCCCCCAACATCACACTGAGTGCATGTCTCTTTAGAATAGGTCACCCCATGATGTACAAGTCACACTGATAAAGTGAACAGAATCAGTCCCGTTCATTGTGAGTAATGAGAGGTGTGTCTGTCTGGCAGCAGAGAGCATCCAAGTCCAACACTGATCATATCCACCCTGTTCTTTACAATTCTCTCTTGGGTGCCTTGTTATTCATACACCCTCCTCTGTAGAAACACACCCATCTCCTTGGCTGTCTGCACCAGTGGAAAATAAAGATACGGCTATAGACCTGGAAATAAGACTTCCGTTTATGACCATCCCATATAGGGAAATCACATGTCTAAAAATAGAGCAATTCTTAGTTTTAATAATAATTACAATAATAATAATTAATATTTTAATATGTATTTGCACATAATAATCAAAATTACACTAAGATCACTTGGTTCATTGTTGTGTGAGTAAGTGGTACAGTAGCTAAGTCAAAAAAAGGCTAAAAACACACGTATGCCCACAGGCATGCACACTCACACAAGCCCAGCATACAACTGGCAGCTGTCTTCATCTTTGCTGTCACAGGGCAACGGTTACCATGGCAACAGACATAAACAGGACCCAACAGTTGCTCACATTGGGCCCTCCCTTAGTTCATAGACCATCTTGCTTGTCCTCTCTCCTAGTGACAGAACGCTAACCTGTACCAGCATAATGCCTAAGGCCAAATTGTGAAGGGCGTATCACCAATGATTATCTGAAAGCATGGATGCATAATGCAATAATGATGTAAACATGCAGAAAGGCATGGTATCGGTGTTTAAAAGGTGTTTATTTGGGGTTAAACTACATAGGCACTAGCTGTCAGAGAGATTCACATCTGTCATGCTACTGGGAGAGAGGAAGGCAGAGAAAAATGATTTTTCAGCAGTGCTGTACTTCATCTCCCTCTTAGCTCAGGAAATACTGTTCTGCAATCGGAGTGGTCAAGGAGATTCACATTTTTGGTAGTATACTGTAGGCTACAGTTACATGCTCAGTGGTGTTAGAAATTTATAAAATACATTATATTATAAACAATGAAAGAGGAGTCTATAACAAATTCATAATAAAGTTTTCTATGTTGCATGATCAGTTTATTATATAATATATTCACTGTGCTACTGAGCATACTTAAACAGCTATTATGAAGTGAAATCATATAGTAGTTTTCAACGTTTATTCACCAAAGAAATAGAGAGAGAGAGTAAATTGCCATGTCAGCGTAAGTGGCCCTCAGTCACAAAACTGTAAAGCAAGGTTGGAAAATCTATTTATTAGGTTCTTCCATTTACTCTAACCCATCTATACTTAGAAGACCAGTACTGTACCTAACCTGGAGCCATGTGTGATATAGGACAGCTTACTCTCAGCCAGCTCTTCATGGCTCCATTACAGTATGGGCCACTCAACGCTCCCAGATACAACACAATGACCAATTTGCTTTGCTGTCCTTGCTGGTTTCTTGCAAGTTTTGTTTTTCAAATTAAGGAGTGCGCTGTTGACTACAAACTTTTGAGATGCTCTATACTTGTTTTTTTTTTTTTAGAACAAGACATTCAAATGGGCTGCAGCTGAGTCAGCAACAACATGTAAATGTGACACTGCCAGAGTGACAGCAGTTCAATATCCCTGAAAGAGAAAAGCTGCGCACATCACCCAGGAAAACATGCAAGCACCATGACCTTTCTTCAAATGCATTATGACAGGATATTTCACAATTTCCCCTCAGTTAAAGTAAGCAATGAGAGCTATATGTGTTGGACATTTCATTTCCGTGTTAGAGAATGCCTTAAAAGCCAACACATTGTAGAGATCATCTAAAACAATGATAACAACAGAAATGTGTTCTTACTTTCCAAAATAAACTAGGTATCATACTGTACATACCGCTATGTGTTTTTAGATAAAAAAATGGTTATTCCTAAATTCTTAAGTCTAAAAAATATGCTTTTGCTCTCTCGCAGATTTGACTCAACCCCACTCTAAACAAACTGCGCCTTTTGTGACCCTATATTGCTTCCAACACAAACATTCCCAATTCCCCCATTCAGAGTTTTTCTTGAAGGCAACTAGCAAAGTGGTGCAGGGAGCAGAACAATGGTGGTGTCGTGGGTCCAATCTGCTCCTGCATGTTATGGTTAATCCAATGTGCATGGCTTTATCATCTCTAATCCCTCCATCCATCCAACCTTCCTGTTCTCTGTGCATGTATTGTCTCCATCACTCCCTTGGCTCCTCTAACAAACTCCCTGCTGTATTCCTGATGTCTTTCTTATCCTGTTCCTTATCCATGATAAAGTATGTCTCTCCCCCCTGTCCTGTCCTCATCCAGCTCTCCTCCTCCTCCTCACCGCAGCCCCCCTTCTCCCACCCCCCTCTCTCGCTTCCTCTCCTGCTCTGCTTCCATCCAAATTAGTCTGGATGCTGGCAGGAGGACCATCTGTTTCCCAAGCACATGTGCATACACAGACCCTGTGGTGTTGTAATGGCTAATAAGGAAGGCATGTGTGTCCTGGTGCACTGTTGCCACAAGCATCTGTATGCCAGCAAGCCAGTAAAATAAGAAACTATTATACACAGTATATATTCGTTTTTATATTAAAATATATTAAAATACCATAACAATATGACCAATACAGTACTCAAGAAAACAAACTACAAACTATATAGAGCAGAAGCTTCTCACATAATTGTGTTTTCTTTGACGTTAGAAAGTGTTCCACATCTGACTCCATTTTAACTAGTAACACTGCTCATGCATGGAGGGAATGAGGCTGCGTCCCTCCCAGGCAAGGTAGGGATTCCAAAGCGAAGAGGACAAATTAATTGTAGGCTACCACACAGATCATATTTGTGTGTGTATGCCAGCAGCTAAGGACCTGGCAACAGTGTTCTGGTAGTTATAATAATGGCAGCTTAACACTGTTCTTAATAATGGACACCAATTAGCTTTTCTCTATTTGTGTATGTCACCAAAAGGGCGTTAAATCGGTCTGTAGATTGAGCAATAAAATGACCTCCACTGGCCTGAAGCTGGAGGACAGGTTTAGTCAAAGCCTTCCATTCACTGAGCTGTATCAGGCAGTGACACGTTAGGCTTGGCTATAATGGCGCATAGGCCTCTGTGAGACATTGTGAAGAAAAGGAAAACACAAGGAAGAGGACAATATGGCGGAAAGTACTTCATGCTGTAGGACTAGGACAGGACAATATGCACACGCAGGCACACACACAGCACCTGGCTGCTTATTCTTGTAGGGGGTTCTGCTAATTAGGCCGCTAACGATTAACAGTCGTTTCTGTCTCAGACAAATTCCATCACAAATACATTAGCAGTTAGAACACATTTAACTATACTGTACATGTGGGGGGTGCGATATTTAGGCCTAAACCACCTGCAGTTTGACAGATTAAACTAATATTATGATGATACAGAGTGGCCAGTGTGCAGTCATGTAGCCCCATAGTTTGTGTTTAAATCATGCGAGAATCTTGCTCTCCTCCATGATTCTCTCCAGCTGTAAATGAACCGGTTAAAAGCACGGCTCAATTGTTCAACATTTTTTCCTCCTTCCCACTCCCACTATTTCGACAAGGCTAACAGAGCAGACATTCGTACAGTGGGTATAGACTCACCCACTGTCTGAAATAACCAAGGCGAAGTCACTGCGCCTGGTTAAATATATGTTAACTAATTACTATGCACTACTTACATATTCATCAAATAGATTCATCCATAATGTAATGACCCTTTTAGGGGAATACATCTGAAGAGCTATCAGACAAAGGCAATTATAGAACATCACATCACAGTTCTGGCATTGTGTGTGCGTCGGTCTGGGTAGTTTTAATTTAACAGTGTCATCTACTGGACGGCATGGGGAATATTTTTCTGTTCCAACACTGCCGCTTAGTGGTGCTTGCTTAATAAAGTGTTTTTTTCCAAAGGTTGTTTTGTCCCAGAAATACTGTAGTTACTGTTTTACCCATATGCACTGAAAACACACCAGAGACTCACAATAACTTCAATATTGTAAAACTTTAATATACAGTGCTTCTTAAATCATTACTAAAAACACGTGGTAAAAATCATATTGAAAACAAATAAGTTACACATTGTAGTAAGAAGCACTTGAGATTCCTTTTCCGTTTTCTTCATTAGTGTGAACCCCATAGGAAAATAGCATAGAAAGTATGCAAACATACAATTTCATTCATATATATATATATATATATATATATATATAATTTCTAATCTTTAACTAAATAAACCTTTTTGTTCAAATTCCCTTAACCAATTGGATGAAAATAAGGGGCGTTAACAGCAATGTGGTCGTGGCATGCCCTCAATTTCATCTTTTTTTATATACAGCTTGAAGAAATAAAAAACAATGTCCTGTCACACGACAAGCCAAAAACTAAGAACTTTAGAAGAAAAGAAGAAAATGTGTTAACTGACTTTTGAAAACCTGACAAACTCAAATTGACATTCTCTCACTCACTCGCTCTCATTCACACCTACACACGTTTAAACCGTGGCGTAATTAATAATCTAATTTATGTGGCCCTGCGCTCCAAATTCCCAGTGCAGTAGTCCTTTAATGGAAGGCCGTGTCTGAAACATAAGCTGACTGACTCAAGGATAGACATGTTGACCAATACATTTCAATAAGTCAGTACCTCATGTCAGTGTGGGGTTAAGAGAAAGGCAATTGATCCTGACAACATTTATTTGTGGTTGTACTGGTAACACAATAACCAATGGCTATCAGTTATTCTCATTATGTCTGCTGAACATTTGTAGAAAATTAATTTTTATTATAGATTTGGTTTGGCTAGAAGACACTTCAGCTGGGAATATAAAGGTGTGCAGAGTGTGCCGTGATAATATGTCTGTCCTGCTTTACATTTCTCAGTGTGCTGCTGTTAAATGCCAGTCAACTCAGTGGCTCTTGTCAAGCACAACACTGACAGTAAGTCAATTTGGTGTGTGTGTGGCGGGTCATAACAGTGACAGAGCAGAAGATAAAGAGAGATACAGTTGACAGTGTCAACGTGTTGACAGGGTCAACTTGTTCTATTGCACATCCACTTGTTTTATTCTTCTTCTCTGGCTTTCAAAACCTCACAGTTCAAAACGGGCAGCAAAGAGCAATAGTTTCGTATATAATAAATTGACAAATAAAAACAACTCCAACAAAATGTCATCAATAATAATAATAATAATAATAATAAGCCACATCAACCATATTCACAAAACAACTGCACAGGCAGAAAAAGTAGCAATATTATATATTGTATAGGCATATAAAAAAATGTAAAATTGATTGTCATTTCAAGATAAAAAGCATCAAAACATTCAAAGCATCAACTGTAACAAACTATAAAAAGTGAAAGGGTGGGATTCACAGAACCAGAGCAGAACAAGGGAACATATTTGCTGTAGGCAACTGCCGTGCATCTGAGCGAGCGCTGGACAAAGGGACAAACAATTTGCAAATGCTCACCATCCATCCATTCATCCATGTACACGTCTATATCACCCCATCCATCCATCAATGTCTATATCACCCCATCCATCCAACCATATGTTGTCTGCTCTTAACTGTTCCTTCACATGTGGAAGAACACAGGGTGCAGTTTTCAGTCACATATAGCTTCTGCTATTTCAACATTGCACAGATTGCACCACAAGAAGAAAAATAAAAAAGAGAACAAGAAGAAATCCAATTGGATCTTGTAACACATACACACGCTGTGGGTCACCATGAACTCTCAATGGAGGGGGGGGGGTGGGGAGTCATGGTGACCATGGCTTTGACATCCAGAGAGCCCTAGAAATAAAAGAGGTAACCCTTGGAGGGGAGGAGGGGAGGGGGGGGCTCCTCAGGCAGAGTAAAGAGAGTTGTGCAAAGTGCGTACACAGCAGCACCATGGCACACCAGACAGACCACCCCGCCGAGCCTGTGTGAATGTTGCAGCGGGCAGCCCACCGGCAGACTCGCATCCTCCCGCTGTCCTACAAACATGTCCGCGTGGGTGCCACAAATGGCGGACGGCGACCTCTTGCCTCACTACCAGTCTTGGTCGCCCGCGGCTTTCTCCGCGGTGCCCTGGCGCGAGCCGTTGTGCTGGCGTGCCGCCAGCGCCTCTGTGGCCTCGGCCGCCGCCCGCTCCTCGGCCGCCGCCCGCTCCTCGGCCGCCGCCCGCTCCTCGGCCTCCCTCTGCCGCAGCGCGGCCGCCTTCTTCTCCTGCTCCGCATGGCTCTTCATGTGAGCGCTGCGGCTCTTCACCTTGGAGAAGACTCTGTGAGGAATGAGGATGATGGGGGGGGGGCACAGTTCACCAGGTCAGAGGGCAAGCGCTCTACACGTTGCATTCATCAGTGTTAAGGCCATTTCATCAGCGCTGCACGTCTGCCTGCTCCAACACACCCGTTTCACATGAATGGCTCGTCATCAAGATTCTAACGAGCCACTCATGTGAATCAGGTGTGTTGGAGCAGGCAGACATCTACAACATGCAGGGCAGTGGACCTCCAGAACCAAGGTTAAGATAACGTTGTTCTACAATGTATGATTATACATTTATTACTGTTCTATTTGATACGTGTCCTTGTGAGCACGATTAGCATACTTCTCAGTGAAGGAGAAATATAGCTACATGTTGATTCTATGTAGAATCCCTGAATATACATGGGTCACCGTTCAATATTTGATGAGGACCTGCCACTTCTACATTGGCTACTCTTATTACAGGCGTGCACAGTGTTGTACTGGTCGGGGAAGAAGGAATATGTCTTATGTTTCGTTTTGGTTTGCCGTCGATTGGCCACAGTTGCACTGACTGAGAACACGATGGCTTATCTACTCTAATCTATTTACTGTTCTACTCTACAGTTGCTAGGAAACAGGTGGCAATAACAGGCCGAGTGTTGCCATGGGAGAGCTTGAAATTGAATAGCTGTGTAAGGGCTGTTTGATTTCTTTCCCGTTAAGCCAAACACACTGGCACTTTGTTAACACCTATTCCAAGTGGAGGTGGGTATGATGAGTAGAATCCCATCGCAAAGCGGCTGCGTTATAACTCACCAATTCAATGCACCTCTGTTAACCTGATGCAGGCTAAACGCTGTTTGGCATTAGGAAGGATTAGGAAGAGGTTGTGAGCTACTTATGCCGCCACTCTAGTTTGTGGATCAAGAGTCGGGGCTTGAGAACCAGCACCGTCTGTCCAAACACTGACCTGCCACATTTCTTGCAGGGGAATTCTCCCTCCTGGCTCACTGGGGGTTTGCTGGCCACAGTGGGCTTGCGTGTGGTGCTCTCGTATCGTGGCTTGGAGGTGGATGTGGGAGGGGGTGGCTGAGGTGGCTGGATGACCCGAGACAGAGGCTGGTCCTTTCCTATGTCCACCTGGCCATGTATGACCAGGGTCGCTCCAGCCTGCACATTAAGTACAAAACACAGTTAGCACGGTAAAGGTTTGCTAGAAAGTGGAAATAACAGAAATGCAAACATGAATATATTTATCTATAATAGCTGTCTCCTTGGTTAGGCACATACATACAAACTTGTTACAAACACACTTTTTATCGGACCAAAACAAAGAATGCAAATTTCTCAAAAGAAGTAAATCGACTCAAATTAACTGAATTAAACAAACCGCTTATTCATTGTAGAGCAATGTAAACAATGACATTGACATTTTTTTGGCCAGTCATTGTTTACGGATGTTACACAACCCAGGAAGAATGAAGGACACTGCACAGTAAGTTTTTCAACAACGCCACCAGAGGGCAGCAGTCCAATGACCTGAGCAACAGGACATTTTCCAGGTTTCATGATACATAACAGTGTGTCAATGTTATGAAGTCAAAAAGGACATTTGGTAACTGAATTATCTGCCCACATCAAAACATTTAATAACACAGCCTCCCCACCATCCAAATAAAATGTAAAGTATACTGCATAAACAATATACATTGTTATTACAATATAATACACAGAAATAAAGATTGCAGTTGAAAAATAGCACCAAATAGGGATAAAAACTAAGAGCATAGATTTGCTTTCCTTGAGCAGCCAGCTATGAAAGAAATCACTACAATATCTTGATACCAGTGATTTTATATCAAGATCAAAAGATGACAAACTATTTTTTCATATGCTTCCAGCTATTTTTTTTATTATTCTATATGGTGAGATGTGCCCAGTGCAGCACACAATTTCAGTATTACATTGTGCCAATTCAGTAAGAGAATACTCAAATTGCGTATGTCTGAGACTGAGAGAAGGCATTTCATTTATTTCACGCTCACATTTTCACTCTCGGTAGCCTGAAGAGTCTGCATCGCATTGGCGGGGCTTACGTTCCACTTCCTGTCACCTGACCCCTCCCACTTCCTGCTGTCCTCAGAGTCCTTCTGCGCCTCCAGTATGTGAGAGCCCTGTTGGGCACGGAAGCACAGTTAGATAAGCAAATCATGTGAAAGCCAAACACGTCTGGCTAACGCATGCAAAGCTCTGCGTAGCCTGTTCTGTGCCCAGAATACCACAGAAGTATTGGAATAACTGTCAACCCATGTATCGGAACGTTATTTTGTGCCATGCTAACAGACACTAAGACATAGCATGGACAAATAAAATACTTTTTGCATTGAGAAAATGTAAGGGGTTATATAAAACCATCTCACCTATATACAAAAATAAACAGAATGCAATATTCTATATTTCACATAATAATAATAATAATAATAATAATAAATGTATACGAATGTTCTGTAGTAGAGAAGTGGAATGATCAGTCAATCATCAATTCAGTTAATTTGCAAAAACACAAAACCATATCTCAAACAAGCAAATCCATTAGGCTTGTCTTCGAGCATGTAGGGAATGATTTACCGGGTCTCCATCTTAAAACGTTTCATTATATAAAATAAATAATCCAAATAAAAATGTATTATTTGCAGTTATCTCAACCAGAGGGCTGGTATAGTAAATTCAAAACTAATTTAAATTAAGAATTGATTTCACTATGTTGACACGATATCATTTGTGCATTCTGCTTCTGTCTCTAGACACAGTAAAGAGTCTCAGATAATATGATAATGACCTTATGGTCCTGATTGTCCTCATTGTTCCGGCTGTCCACAGGCTCCGCCTCCCCGTAGAGCAGTGTTCCGTTGCGTCCGATTTTCACGTGCTTCTTGTAGGTGTAGTAGAACTCGACGCACTGTGCCACAGTCTTTGTGCCTACCTGTGTGGACCATGCGTTATAAATACCAGTGAGTTGTATTCACAGAAGGTTGCACACATGTGCTTCTCACGTGAGCATGGCAGAAAACCAGTGAGCTTTAACAGTAAACTTCAACAGTAAGATAATAACATGGCTTCTGCACAGAAAGCCACAAAATTCATACAGTTAATTAATATTACGACTGTTCGTCATTAACCCTATGTTGATTTACTGCTAATCAAATGTCAAACTTTGGATATGCATGCCTTAATGTACTACTTGCCAATATCATGGACGTGGATAAAGCCTAATCTATCCTAATCTCCACTGAAATAAAAGAAAGTTATCCTAGTCTAGGACTAGTCTTAATCCATGTCTGTGAAACCGGTCCATTATGTTCCAGAGAAAGCTAGTTCAATTGTCGATTCCACTGAAACGTGTGCTTCAGCTTGTCGCATCGTTTGAAGCCTGCTTTCTCTTCCTAAAACCAAAATAGACCAGCACCACAGAGGGCAGCGTTGCAGCAGATTGGGCTGCCAACGGGGGGTACTTTTGTGTTGTCCCAACTCCACGCAGCGTGGCCACACTGACAGTTTAGTTTGCTCACATGGATGTAGAACATTCCAAGGTGTACAGTGGGAATGAAGCAACAAACAACAATTGCTTGGCTATTGTGCTGTCATTCTACTAAACAACCAATGAGTAATTACTGTATTAGCATTAGATTATGCAAATACACAAGTAATAAAGAATGCATTCTGTATTTCTATAAATCCCCCCCACTAGTTTTAACTTGTCTTCACTGTACCAAAGCCTTTTGTCGCTGCTAATCATATTAACAGCGTTTGTTTTGCTGGTTAATATCTTCCCAGAATGCCCACCACGGCGATGTTTTTTTTGCCCAACTCATCCACGTGATGAGTTGGGCAAAAAGACCACCGCCGCCACTCGCTCTCATGCAGTATCCCATCTGCAACGAACACCCAGGAGCAAGCGGGCGGGCACCCCGTTGTCTGGGTGGTGTCGGGGCCGCCTATTCAAGGCTGCAGCCACAACAAGGCGGGCCCTCGAGTAGCACAGTCACAACAGTGACGCGTACCAGTGTCTGCACCACCACGAAGTCTTTCTTATGGTGGCTGATGCCTTTGTTGAACTGCAGTCTCTCGGCTGCTGTCCAGCTGTCTGACCCTGAGGGTGGAAGGGACAGACATGGAGACAGAAACACACACACACAGAGGAAAATGGGTTAGGGGACAGTAAGACACTCTTCCAGGCTGTAGACCCCTCCCCTAAATGCATCTCCTTAAAACCACAAACACATGCAACTGAATAAACAAAAGATTCCCTGTCCTCTGCTAGGGATTAGCCACATGCCGTAACCCCCCCACCCCACATCAAGCTCACCCTGACTGACAATCCTCCAGTCATACCCCCCACCCCCCCCACCAGACTATTGACGCCCCACCCCCCCTTCCCCTGATCCCAGCAACACTCTGAGTGCTGCAGCTGCTGTTGTCAGGGGCTACAATGCAGAGGGCTGGGGCCAATCTGGAATGGCAGTCTTGTGGCACCGGGTCTGACAAGCTTCCAAGTGCATGATGCGCGCACGCACACGCACACGCACACACACACACACACACACACACACTATAATAAAGTAGAATACAAGTGGGGATACATGAGTTCCATCTTAAGCTAGCACTACACCGAGGCGTGGAAAAGCTACTGGGCGGCGTCCAACGACAGTCTGGTTACCATTTATCTGAGTGCATGCTCGAGCGAGGACGCTCTTTCAGCTACCTTCTGAGTCTACGCGGACACCCGATTAAACAGCAACAGGGAAGTTGAGACTATTACTGACAGCTGGTAAAGCACGAACCACAACACCGACACCACAATCTAGTAGCCTAGTGCTTTCTATGCCTTTTGTTTGGTGAAATCCTTTTTCATGCTGTTTTTAAGAGGCCATGTGCTGTAAACATTCCCAGGAAAGCCTTTAAACACCATTTGGAATAGTAGTACACATACACAAACTATGTAGCAGCACTCAGTTACACTACTAGAACGGTACTGGTGCAGTATAGCAGACCCTTCTACCCAGATGTGTAAACCAACCTGAGTAGTGGTAGTCTGACAGGTGATGGGCCTTGGAGAACATGGGATTCTTCAGCATCATCAAGGACAGGGCAGCCTAAGACAAACAAACAAGTTCCATTTCACTTTGATGATCATTTTAAAATAGAACTTGCTGGTTCCTTTAGCCTGACAACTGTGTTATGAGCCATTATATCGTATAGTGAAGCACCCCTGCAAGGAGATCAGACTCCAGGGCTAATACATTTTCCAGCCTGGCCTCATGAGCCTCTAAAACACAATCGGCCAAAGAGCTGACAAATACGTCTAAATGTACACAACAGAAATCATTGGAGATACTAGTGTGACTTTCATTTGAATAGGCAGGCAGCAGATACACAGAGTAGACAATTTGACAGCCCCCCCCCCCTGTTTCCCTGACAACACTGGACCACTACTGGTCTCTGGGGCCAGAAAGCACCAGCTCTGCTGCTGTCACAAAGCACCATGACTGCTGTGCTGTTGTACTGCATCAGACTGTAGACTGAGACTTGTGTGCATTCATAACAGAAGCACTGATTAAGAACCACTGGTGATGTCACACGAAGGCTGCTTCTGAAACACTGTTTTCACCAAACAAAATGGTAGGAACCGTCCAACGACCCATAACCATTTCTTAATTAATCATTAATAACCCCAGTGGTTATAACCATAGTTATGCAAATGTATTCATCACACTTGTGGACAACAGAACTCTAAGTGTAAAAAACATTATACAGAGATCATGTCATAAGCTATTTTGGCTAAAACCAGCACATACGTATAAGAAACCCTGACCTTTCCTTCACTGCTGAGAGGAGGGAGTGTTGTTTGCTAAGTGGTAGATATCCAATGACCAAACAAAAGTAGGAATATAGCTAGCAAAGACAAGCTAGTAGCCATAGCACAATTCCTGTTTTACACTGGCCCTGGACTGCAGTTTGTGCAGCTGCTGTTGTGCTATGAAGCATTGGTCCTCAAGACCCCCCAATGGCAACATAACCACAAACCCTGTATCACCTATTACACATTCTGAAACGACTATTTTGAATATGTACAAGTGAGATTCTACAGATTAGTCACTAGTGTTCTATTGATAACTGACAAAAGGAGGCTGTTCGGTTCATGCGGCTACACTGTCTCAGGTAATTTTGTCAAGGTCCGGAATTCACATTTTAAAAAAGTGCTTCAGTTTTGTACCAGCAGCAATCATTTTGCGGGCGTCACATTGGTGGTTTTGACTGGCCAGTAGCTCTCACCATTATATCTCCATTGCACTCATGGAGACAGTGGTGAGCCAGCTCCTGGTTGGTTCCCCCTCCTGACATGGCACTGGAACACGCAAGGTGCATGAGGCCTTCCACTGAAGGACATACATTAGAGAGACAAATAGATAAAATACAAACATAATTCAATTACGGTGTCTCTATAAAGCATACATGGGTTTAATATAATAAAAAGGCAATATTTTAACATTTGTGCGTTACATTATATTTTATATTGTCGTTGTAATGTTTGTTCATACTGTAACATAACTTCATAAGAAAGCTTAGGCATTCATACATTAGGATGGACCACAACCCCACTGGAACAGCATGGTAATGCAAGGGTCAGTAAAGAGAGCCACTTAAGAGATATACGGTGCTATATTTAAACACAACGTATGTACGCATCATGAATGACTCTTTCATCTGGAGAGCATGGTCCATGACCCACAACACACCTTTCTGCTGGAAGTCTGGCCTGGTCTCCAGCTGGGCCAGGGGGGCCCAGACCAGCTTGGCTCGATGCTCATCTAGATGAACGTCTGCTCTCTGCCTCAGTTCTGGAACCTCCGCCTGGTACCGCGACCCAATGTTAATCCGCCTGGAGGTATAGGGGAATGTCAGCAACTAGGTCAACTTAAAATGAGCTATTAAGCACTTACATACATACATATACACATATATACAGTATCTCACAAAAGTGAGTACACCCCTCACATGTTTGCAAATATGTGAGCATATATTTTCATGTGACAACAGTGAAGAAATTACACTTTTCTGCAATTTAAAGTAGTGATTGTACAGCTTGTAGAACAGTGTGAATTTGCTGTCCCCTCAAAATAACAACACACAGCCATTAAGTACCGTTCCAATGGCTAGGATGCTTTAGAATTCTACCAAGGACTCAGTCCTTCGATCAGAGGATTTTGAAGGATGGATGTGCGCATCCTTTGCGGTCTAAAAATACCCACAATCCTGTGCAAACGTCAGAAGAGGAGATATTTAAAAATGGCGCAAAACTAAACTAACAACAAAATAGCACGATCCATTGTTTTTTCAACTGTTATTTAAAAACGAAACGTGCGGTCTAATTAAGCATAATGATTTTGAAGGTAGGACTTTTTTTGAATGACGTCATCTTGCACACTAGCTAGGCCGTTCCATTACG